>PVJX010003971.1:80304-100724 GCA_004027295.1 Dolichotis patagonum
GAGAGAGAGAGAGAGAGAGAGAGAGAGAGAGAGAGAGAGAGAGAGAGAGAAAGAAGGAGAGAGGGAGAGAGGGGGAGAAGGAGAGAGGGAGAGAGGGGGAGAAGGAGAGAAGGAAGGAGAGAAGGTGAGAAGGGAAAAGAAGGGAAGGGAAGCAGCTTGGTTGGTTGCACCTAGACATTTGCCATAGGTGATCATGGTTTGATCATTTCACAGCCTGTAATTGGGTGGAGCCCTACTGCTCTGATTATCTGAGACTAAGCTATTTGTTACAAAAATATATATTCATAGGTTAGACTTTCAGTGTGTTTCTTTATTATACCTAGAGGTTGTTGTTCTTTATTATACCTAGAGACTCAAGTATAAATGTAGCCTCAGTCCAAATTAAGTTTAACTCATATGCAACCATAACCTTCCAAAAAAGAGGTTGAGGAGATGCGAAGAAGTGAGGAGGATGAGGAAGTGAGGAAGAATATAAAGTAAATTGAGATTTTTTTCGTATTCTGCAGCACCTACTTTTTCCCAGGATATGCAGGTTAATTCTTACACCAAACTACACAGAATGGACTTTACTGCTATTTTGTTGATTAAAAGTCTAAGTCTTTGAAAGTCTAAAGTCAGTCCTTCAAAGTCACACAAGTGGCCAATGGGCAGATCAAAGATTTGAATGTAAAGTCACGATATTCTGGTCAAGGTGCACCCCGCTTTGGCTGTTTCTCTTTCATGCATCCTCTCTCTGCTGTGAATCTAATAGGCTGTCCTTTGTAGAGATGCCGGCTCTGCCAAGGTCCTGAAACGGAAAAGGGTCAAGGAATATCAGAGGCAGTTTGTACTGCGCTGCAGCACACTGAGAGAGACCCAGGGAAGGCAGACGCATTGCTCCTAGTCCTGCCATTGCCCACTTACTTTCTGGCCTCTATTACCACTTGTCAGCAGACTAGATCTCTCCTTCCCTTTTGTTTTTATTTCGTTTTATAGATTGGAAGAATAGCTTCTATTGTGACTTCGCTTTACCTAGAAGCATTTGTAGATTGCCCCTGTCCACTGAATGGAGTGGAAACTTTTCAGCGTTAGCTACTCCCATGCTCAGCCACAGAAGCACCATGAGTGACCCAGTGCCACAGAGTCCCTGCCTGGATCTACGTGTCCTTTGTCTCCCAGAAAGTCACAAATTCTCTCTCTTTTCCAGCCACTAGATAATTCAATGAAAAAGTACAAGACAGACAAAATTATGCAAGTTTAAAAATTGAATTCTAGGTCCCAATTTCTCTTGGGCTTTATCTTTTGAACTAAAGTTCAGATATTCTCTTGGCTTTATTATAAGGCCTTTTCTGACGTTCAGAATGTTGCTCTGATTGAAGCCACACCACTGCGTAAGTCCCCTCTCTTAGAGTGTCTTCTGTTGATGTAGTTTTCTCACTCATTCTAACTTTAAGTTCTCTTTGGAGACCTGGTCTGTGTTATTTTTCACCCTGTAACATCTTCCTCATGGGCTCAGTAAGTATTTGAATTAAAAGGAATTGAATTTAGTTGCGCATACTGTACACAGCATTTTAGTAGAGTTGCTAATTATACTAAAAGTTATTGAAATAAGTCAGAGGATTGGACTTGATTTTCCCAGCAGTTAACTGTGAGCCTCAGTTCTTTGGCCTCACTTTCCTCGAGTGTAAAAGGCCAGTCACTTTAACTGATCCGTGTACGTATCAGGACACGGGAGGATCAAATGAGAATGGACACGAAAGTGCTCCACAAACTGTGAACTGTGACACTCACGTATAGCATTATTATCTCACCCAGTGCACAGTAGAGATATGTTTTAGACTTTTGTCTGTAGAAAAATGAAGGTTTACAAAAGAGGATACAGAGAATTCCTGGTTGTGAAGACCATTAGCCTTACAAACAATTCCTCAACTTGCTTTTAACATAGATATGTTAGTGCCACTTGAGTACAAGTGCCCTGATGATTTTGCTTTTTATATCATTAGGGTTTTAGGCTATAGTTCTCTTAAAGGAGTCATTAAAAATTTCATTAAAATTAAGTCGGTATTAAAATTCTTAATTAGAGTGTTATGCACATATGTATTATGACCATGTGTTTAAACCTAAAAGACTGTGTTAGAATAGAATGGTGGTGGAGGCCATAAACCCGCATCACAGGGATTAATAGACTTCTGTTATGCAGGAGGCGAGACCCTCTTCATTGGAATGGCACTTCTGGGAAACTATACAGATCTGGACGTGGAAACCCGTGTCCAGGATACCTTGGTTCCGGTTCACGCACAGATGGCTCAGGGCCTCCAGGTGCTGCTGCCGCCGCTGCTCCCCGGCCTCCACGAACTTTCAGTTTCCATCAATGGCATCGGCATCCACGCCCAAGGGTAAGGTGGATGCTTGCTGTTAATTTGTGTCTGTTTAATGGTCTGATAACCTAGTTGGGGAACTTTCTTTAGAGTTAGATCCTTCTCTTTTTTCTTTTGAAATGGGATAAAGACATGAAAATCATGATATTTGAACAGGTCGCGGAAATCCTAGAGACTTCACTCGAGATAGATATAGGGGAGATTTCTGGTTCATTAGTTGGCAAAAGAGGGACTTTCTGGAGTTTGGTAGGGATAAGGTAGGGGAGGCATGTGTATCTGTGCTGTAGATCTTGTTGGGTTGTGTCTTGGGCTTTGACTATGTAGTTTACAGTGATTAGACAAGCCCTCATTTCCTTCTTTATCCTACAGCCTCTGCCTGGTATTTCTCTAGACATTTTCTTTACCAGCTCTAGAAAGTAGGCAAACTGCATGGAACTGACATCCCCACATTTTACTGGCCCAGAAAAATGCCCCAAACAACATCTTTCCCTTATCATTTTCTTTTTCTTCTTTGTAAGGCAGTATATCCACAATCATTTTCATTGTTGCTCCATTTCTAGCTTTGTTCCCTGAAATACAAATATCTCTTCATTCTGATTCTTTCTTTCCCTGTCTAGTTTTCAGTTATTTCCTAACGATGTCCATATGTTCTTCAGGGTTGATCTCCGTATCTGGTACATTACAGAAGTTTTCAGCATTGAGCCTTGCTGTGGCTCCCTTCTGGGTAAGTGATTCTATATCTCTAGTACCCTTTGTCTGGTCAGTCTACTCACGGAACCTTCAGAGTTCCTTCCTGGATTAATTGGCTGGTGAGGCACAGACAAAGGAGAAGATTTGAAAGCAAGAAGCAAAGCAAGAAGAGAAGATTTGTTTAGGCTCTTGGAACCAACTGCTGTTCTTAGAGGTGTGAAAAGTTGGTGATGCCTCAGCCCAGTGAGCTCAGGAAATTAAAGGACTTTTATGAACTTGAGATGCACCTGGAATTTTATTAATGGAAAGGCTGAACATCTAATGAGGAGCACTCTTGAACAGCTATTAGGAAAATAAGGGAAGAGCCTCCTGTATTAGTTTTTTAGACACTGAATGTGCAAAGAGAAGAAATGAACTTTTGGTATCTTTACTTTCCCCTGGGGATGTATGTGAAGGAACACAAGTAGAAAGACAAACACACTGTGGGAGACATAAAAAGAAGAAACATAGAGCATCACTCACACTATTCATTTTCAGAAAAATGCATAAGCTAAGGATTGGCATATAAACAATGGTTTTGAATGTGCAAAGTAGTACATTATCTTTTTGAGTATAGGCAAATCCTTATTAAACCTTGTTGACTATACCATAGATTTGTGTATAGTATTGGTTATGTTGTTTCATACTGTATCCTAAAGATGGGATTTGATCTTTGATCATCTCTCAACTAGAGAATAAAACAATGTCCATTAATGCAGCTTCATCAGCATGGTTTAGTGGCTTTTGATGCCTCACATATGCAGTATTAAAAATATCTGAATATATGATGCTGTATATATAATGCTGGAACATTATTTAGGATAATATAGAAGATAAATAGAAGACCTAAATGAATTTATTACATTAGCATGCCAATTGAATGCATATAGAATTATATATGTATACTATGCTTAATAATCTATAGAATAGATTACAGGAAGGCTAAAGCATTTGATTTTTCACTAGCATGTAAGCTGATTGTAGTGGTGGCTTCTAGGATATACAAAGATCCTTGAAAAGTTTGTTTTAGATGCTTTCCCTGTATAACACTTTATTTTATGTGACCTTTTATGTGAATTGACCTTTTATGTGAATTTCAGTGCATCAGACTTCCGTCTACATGATCACAAGCATTAGTGGGGGTGGAATGAAGTCACTGAGATTTTAGGGACCTCATTTTTTACTTAATTGCATCATAGCTTCACACATGCTGTGAGTTCCTAACAACAGCTTTTACCTTTTGTTTCCTATATTTATGCTTTAGGTGGGACCATCCTCAATATCTCTGGAGTAGGGTTCAGCAGAGATCCCGCTTTGGTTTGGGTACTCGTGGGCAATCAGTCCTGTGACATTGTGGACTTAACAGAGATAAGCATCTGTTGTGAGACCCCATCGGCCTCCCTGTTATCCAGTGCAGATTCTCTTCCAGTTCCCGTGGAGGTCTGGACTGGCAACGTGTCTTTCATCCACGGACCCGCACCGAGCTTAGTGGGGAAGGGCTTTACTTTCACATATGAATCAGCAACAACCCCAGTAGTTACTGCCATGTGGGAAGAAATCACTAATAGTAGCCTGAAGTTTTATCTGGAAGGAAATCACCTCTCCAACTCAGTCATCCTTCTGGGGAACCTGAAATGTGACCTAGAGACACAGTTTTTTGGTGGCAATATGAGTCTATCTGGGTGTGCCTTTCCTTTTCACAGTCTGGAGGCAGGCGTCTATCCTATCCGAGTACGTCACAAGGACATGGGGTTTGCTAATATGTCGGCAGTGTCTCAGAACTTTGCAGCAATGCCTTGGATAACCACCATCATCCCAATACAGAGTTTGGCGTGTGGTGGGACAGTATTCACCATAATGGGGACGACCCTCCAATCTAGAAAGAGGTTGGTTCAGGTTGACATTTTAGGTCCTTTTACTCATATGGTATTGAGTTTGAGAGATGACACAGTTGTCTGCCAAGTCAATCTGGTGGGTGACCACTTGACTGGAGCTTTCTTCACTTTAAACGTCACAGTCTTGGTCAATGGACTAGACAGCAAATGTCAAGGGGACTGTACTGTCTTCATGCAGGAAGAGACAAGTCCTGTCATGGACATCTTGGCTGCAGATATCGATGGGTCCCTGATCACCATTCTAATGATGGATCAGAAGCTGGGCAGCACTGCTAATGAGCCAATAGAGTTTATGGATAACCAGCTTCCTTGTGACCTGACTTTCTTCAATGCAAGCCATGTGACATGTCATATTAATGGCTTGACACCAGGACTCCACTACCTGTCTGTTGTTTATATAAGTAATGGATGTGTTTTTGGGGGTAATGTTTCCAAGTTCTTCTCCATCATTCCTCAAGTGTTTCATTATTACCCTAAGAATTTCAGCATACATGGTGGGAGCCCCTTGGCAATAGAGGGTACAGCCCTAAGAGGGCGGAACACCACCTCAGTCTTTGTGGGCCAGCAGGCCTGTCTGATTGTACACATCAGTTCTGAGCTCATCCGGTGCATTGCTCCTGCAGGAAATGGCTCTGTTGCTCTGGAAGTAGAAGTGGATGGAATTTTGTATCACATAGGAGTCATTGATTATAGTGATGCCTTCACCCCGGAATTGATCTCTGTTTCTCAGATTGATGATGTCTTAACCTTTGCAGTGGCCCAGATCTCAGAAGCTGCAAATATGGACATTTTTATTGGATTGTCACCCTGCACAGGTGTCTCTGGTAACAGCACGGTTGTCCAGTGCACGGTTCCTTCTCTTCCTGCTGGGGAATACCATGTTCAAGGGTATGACCATTCCAGAGGGTGGGCCTCATCTGTTCTTGTGTTCACAGTGAGAGCTGCTGTTACTGTGGTGACTGAGAATTTTGGTAAGTCAAATAAAGGAGACAGAGCACTTTATGTAAGTGGACTAATACCTACTCTCACTTCTAGTAGATAGAGAATCCAACATCATTCCATATGACAGGAGGAAAGAGAAGCCCAATTGGTCTCTTATAACTCTAGTTTCTTCCTGAAGCATGTCTTTGTGACACTCCAGTTATCAGGGTTTTTAAATCAAGAAAATTGAACACATTCTCTGAGTACTTTATTGTATTTTAATTTGATCTATTATCCATCTTCAATTTGTATTTTAAATTATTTTTGTAAGAGGTCATAATTTGATCACTTAAGTACATAAATATTTCACCTCTTTTTAGACTTATATACCAATTTGCATTATTTAAAACTTACTATGGTTAATTGTTTTATAATATTTAACAGATTATGTCATATTCTACCAATAATGAGCTAATGGTATAATATTTTGTACTGGTTGAACTTTTTTCAACGTTTAGATATGCAGAAATTTGCCTGGCATTTTCTTCCCAAGATGGTTTAGGTTTCTTTTTACTTAAAGCCTTACTGCACTTCAAATAGCTCAGATTTAATTGTAATTAGAGAGTATGAAGAAAATTATGGTAGTAGACTTTTAGACTGGTGAGATATTTACGAGAGCATTTCTTCGAACACATTAGCCTCAGCTGGGTGGACTGAGAGGGAGATTAGGATTGGCTAATCCTCACCTTCCTTATTTGATAAAGCAGTCTGGGCTGCATACTTAGTAAATTCCCCTTTGTACTCCTTAAGATTCTATGACCTTTAGGATGAAAGATCACCATGAACTGCACTCAAAGCAGAAAACATTTTTCTGGAGTTTGTTAGGCAGCTATGTAGACATCTCCACCCCCTCATGGGGTGAAAACAGCAGAGATTGGAATTGTATCTCAGAGTGAACTAGAGGTATGGATTAGCTTTATTCATATAAGTGTGCCTAAAATATGTAGTTATCATGGCACTATTAATAATAGCAAAAGAGAAGAAATAAGGGAAGTCTCAATCAGTAGAAAAACTATTAAAAATAGGTTGTGATATAATCATGTCATGAGATTCTAAATAGTTATCAAAGTGAGCTGGATCTGTTTAGGTTTGGCAAGTTATCTGTGCTACTCTTTAAAGAATCAGTTTTCATAATAATACGTATGGGATGATCCCCTTATATCAAAAATATATCTGCTTTGAAAATTCTGGAAGGAGTCACAAGAGACTCCATACTGGGGTACATTTGGGGAGTGATACAGGTAGTTGGAGGAACTTGATTTACACTTTCAGTTTATGCTCTTTTGTATACAAAGTTTACAATTTATCAATGATGCTTACTTTCCTATGTGGAATAGTTACATTAAAAATCGAACCTTCAACACCATAGGTTGTTGGATATGGCTGGTTCTGCTTGCACCCTGGAGGCCAGAGCTCCGGTGGGGAGCAAAACGAGGCTATCAGGGAAGAGAAGCAGGGATGTGGTTTCTGTGAGGCCTATGAAGGATACGTAGCAAGAGAACAAAGGTTTGTGCTGTGACTGAAGAGGGATTTGCCTCTAAGATCATGACCTGTCATTCTGTCTTTAAAGGCTGTTTGGGCGGAAGGCTGGTACATGTGTTTGGAGCAGGGCTTTCCCCAGGGGCTATCTCAGCAACCGTGTGTGGGGCTCCCTGCCACGTCTTGGCCAACGCCACAGTGTCTGCTTTCAGCTGCTTGGTTCAGCCCCTGGATGGTGAGTAAAAATGTCTCCCATTTATTTTTAAACCAAATAAATATATGTTTGGATTATTCTTGTTTTGTCTTTACTGCTGTGCTGACCATTAATTTTCCATTGTGTTTCTTGGAATAGAATTTCTCCATTCTTCATAGAAATTGGTAGACTCTGGGACCATCTACTGAAATGGTTCATAATACCTTTTGTTGTGGTTATAGGTCAATGTTACAGAACGTTGAAAAATTTATTACTTATGTTCTTGACGCATCATATGATTATGGAAAAGTATTTCTGGCCTTGCAGTGTTAGTTTCAGTGACAGCTGTAGGCATCAGAGAAGAAACAAGCTGTTAGTCTTGTTCTGAGATGAGGCTGTGGAAGACATCTATTTTCTGGAGGTACCGGTAGAGAGGTGGAAACTATCAATCCGGGCATCTTGAAATTATACAGGCAAGAAAGCCAAGATGAACTTTATTTTTTATTCTGTGGTGTCCAGGCAATTACCTTATCCCTTACTCAATGAAAAAAACCATGAAAGTTAACATGAGAAAAACAGTATGGTACTGGCAAAACAAAAACAACACTAAATAACTCCTCCAAAACAGAACAAAATAAAATGGAACAGAACAGAACAGAACAGAACAACAAAAAGCCCAGACCTAAGGATCAATGGATCAGAATAGAAAATTCTGCAACAATTCCAGACACACTCAAATATGAAAACTATCAAACACCTTCCCTGGAAGATAGCTTCTTCAAAGAATGATGCCAGGAAACTACATGCCAAGGATTAAATGTAGAACCATATGTCTTACCATGTACTAAACTAAAATTGAAATGGATCAGAGATCTAAATATTAGTTTTCTGGGAGATAAAATAGGTAAAAGTCTTGAAAAACATACATGTAAGCAAAGTCTTTATGAACAAAACCCTGATCACACAGAAAATATTACAAAGAATCAACAACTGGGATCTCAAGCTATTGCATAACAAAAAATGACCCACAGAATGGGAAAATTTTTTACTAGCCATTCTTCAGATGAAGGCCTAATATCTAGCATATATAAAGAACTCAAAAAAAAAAATAAAACCCCTCCAAATTTAAATACCCAATCCAAAAATGGATGTGTGAAATGAGTAGGCATTTTACAGATGAACGAGTGCAAACAGGCAATACATGCATGAAAAAATTCCCATCATTACAGGTCATCCATGAAATGTAAATTAAAACACTAAGATTCCACTTCATTCCAGAAAGAATGGCTACCATCAGCCAATAGCAAATTCTCAAGAGGTTGTGGGGGAAAAAGAACTCTTCTCCACCATGGCTGGTGCTACCAATATGGAAATCAGTGTTTCTTCCTCATAAAACTGCAACTAGAAGTTCCATTTGACCTAGCTATTCCCCTTCTTGGGATCTTGGTATCTTCCCGAAAGAGCTGAAAGCATGGTAGTACAGTGAAATATGCATACTCATGTTTATAGCAGCAAAATTTATAATAACTAAATCTTGGAAACAACCCAGATGCACATTAACAGATGAATGGATATAGAAAATGCATGTTTATATACAATAGAGTATTACTGTGCTATAAAGAAGGATAAACTTGAGACATTTTTAGGTGAATGGGTGCACCTTGAGGCCATACTTTCAAATAAAATAAGTTGGACACACATGTTTAAATATCACATTGTTTTTCTTGTGTGAGAAAATGAAGTCACAAATAAGGGCCAAAATGGTTGATAGATATATTGGGAAGTAGGAAAAAAATGTTCAAATGGGAGAGGGGATTGAGGGAGAAGAGAGGAGGAAGGGAAGGAAGGGAAAAAGAAAATAGTGAACAGAGAGACAAATGAAAAGAAAACTTTTGTAAATAAGGAAGGGAAGAAGGGTTGAAGGGAAGGGAGAAGAATGGTGAAAAAAAAAAAAGGGGTCAAGATGTATTATGTACAGGTGAAAATTCCCTACAGTGAATATGACCATCATGTATATCAAAAGTGTGCCAATAAAATTAGTTAAAAATAAAATCCTCACATAAACACATAATGATAACTCAATACTTTAAGGTACACAGCCGTCACAAAAACTGGCACGGAAGGGGCTGCATTCACAGGTGGAGTGAATGTTTGCAGCTTTGGGATTCATGGCACATGGAAATTACCCATTTGAGCTTTAGGTGAAACATTACCTTCATTACTACAGGGCATTGTACTTGGCCTGTCTCAAATATATACAGGTTATTATCTTGTTTGCATTATTCTAAATTTCTTACCCTTTGCTCTTAAAATGATTGAGACATATACTTTCAGAGTTACATTCCTAATTCTTGGTCTGGGGTTGAATTTACTTAAGGTATTTGCAAACTGATTAAAAATAATTTCGTGTGAACTTGGGAAAATTCTGTATTAGATAACAGTGTTGTGATGGCAATTTACTCTGTTGTCTTAGATAAGAAGGGGAAAGCAGGGAGAGAAGCTATTGTACTAGAAGTACAAAATAAAAATCAATGAGATTTCAAGACCAGGTAAATTGTGATATATTGGAAGTTTTTAATTCCCAGGGAAAAAAGAATGAGATCGTTCTATTTAAAAAGATTTGCATTCTAGAGAAAAGACCTCAAAATTCCTTGGTTGTTCAGTTGGACGTGTAACTCTTAGGATCACCACTAGGTGTCACTAACCACCCATCAATCGTGAAAAGTCACATTTCGAGAAATGGATCATTCAACCCCCTAATTTTCCTTTTTCATAAAGAAGTTTCCTAAAGACTTTTAATCATTTTGTCTAAAGATGGAGAGAACCTTGTGAGATCTAGCTCAGATGTTCCTTGCTGAGGATCCAGATGAGAATCGGAGATTCTGTCTGGCCTCTGAAACTGGATAAAATATTTTGAGTACATGATTAGTTGTTTCCTCCTCTTCTGTTTCTTCTCGTTTGAGTTAGGCCTGTAGTTTGATGGACGCTGAATAGTGGAAGGGACTTTGTCTCATACATTACTAAAAATGACTAATAAGTCTCTTTTTCAGACAGGATTGCATATTATCCACCTCACTGAGACTCTGTTGCAAAGCTGGTGGCCTCTGAAACCAGTCCGCGGGAGCGCTCCCCCGTGCAACCACTGTAGCACTGTTAGAAATGTAGATTCTTGGGACTCACAGAATCAGAAACTTTCCAAATAAACATTTTTGTATTTGTTTTTTGCTCCCTCTCTGAAACTCTACATTCTTGCCTCGTTTGAAACCCCAAAGCAGATAGTTCTGGGTAGTCAGCCGCTAGTCACAATGGGCAGCATGGTAACGTGTGTATATAACCTGGTCCCAAATTTGTTTTAAAAATTACACGGTTGTCCTGCTGGTTTATGATCTTTCTGTTACTGATGCCAATTCCAATCTCTCTGTGTATTTCTAACATGGCCGTCCATAGTGAGACTGTTCTCATACTTTAAGGTAAGGTCTGTTTGTTTTTCTTCTGTGGTTTATTGCCTTGCTCTTTTCATTTGGTGTTTTGTTTATTTCTGTTAACTTCTTTAATTTACCAAGGTCACTTTGAATTCTGACCCTTGCTTTGAATTATATTCTTCAGTTTGACTTTGTATGATAGAGTGATAGTTCACATTCCAGGTTAGAGTGGTGTTTTTGAACCCAAACTTTCCCAATTTAGCCCTAATGTGTTTCCTTTTCATGAATGGGGCAGGAGGCATTAACCACAGATGGAGCTCAGAAAAGTTCTTTTGCTACTTTTGCTGGTCTCTACTTTCCCCCCAAATTATACTTCTAACCAAAGAAGAATTTTATTTTTTCATATAATGAGTTGCTAAAACATCCTGTTAGATGAAACTAATACTTTGCATTTGTTTAAAATGAGCAAGATCTTTGATCTCTGGGTTTCTTGCATTTATACCTTGAATTATACCAAATGACTTTTTCATGGAAACTTTAACTTTTCCACGAGGCATGAAAAGCTAAAGCGATTAAGGTCACAGAGCTATTTAGTGGCAGAACTTTGAATAAAACCCATGGATTTTGATCCTCAGCCTTGGGTGCTTTTCATAATCCACCTTGTCAATTTGCATCCACTTAATCACCTATAATGAATTCATTATTTTATAGGTGTTGAGCCTGTTTTTATTTGCCTTGGGGCTTACTAACTGGCAAGTTCTCAGGTTTTGTCTATCCACAGGGGAATCCTACTGCCAGTCATTTTTCTTGTTATCGTTTATTCAAAACACAGTCACAGAGATCTTCCTGGGTGTCAGGTGCTTTGGAAAGGAGCAGTGACGGTAAAGAGATTAGAGTGTGACTGCAGACTGTAGACTCTCCCCCTCACGCTTACCTCCTATGGCCTCGGCTGACAGCACAGGGATGAGGTGGACACGTTTGAGTCTAAGGCTGCAGGCTGTGATGTTTGTTGCCTACCTGTGTGAACCTGCTAGCTGCAGAGCTAGCAGGATAAAGAGGTTTTTCTTTTTTAGATTTTTTTCAGACAGAGTTTCTTGTAAAACATCTCATGTAGAAATTTGTTCATCTTCCGGTTAAAGACTATCATCACTTTGCCTTACTGATGCTTTTGACTTGTATCCTATAACTCAGAGTACAATGGTTTGAGGTCTAAAAAGTTTTGAGTACTTGTTATTATTTCTTGTGCAACTGGGGTTCCGTTCAGAGAGTTTTTGCCTGTACCTATGTGTTCAAGAAATGAAAACTAGCCATTTCTTTTATAGGCTATTTTAACTCTAGAGAAAAATTTGTATGCTTTTATAGTAGCAAACATTTGATCAAAATGCTATTGGTAAAAGCATATATATGCCGTAGATACTGTCAGGCCATGTGGCATTGAGCAGCAATGAGAATGTGTCTACCGTAGTCCAAGCAGCAATCGGGGTCAATCTTAGAAACGTGACACTGAAAGAGAAAAGCAGAGCCATGAGTTTATTGTCATGAATTATATTTTGTAAAAGTCAAAAACAAAACTCATTGTCTCTTGTTTAGTAATACAAACCTGTTTGATACAGCTATTTTTAAAATGCCAAATGGTTACTTCTGAAGAGGAAGAAGAGAATGAACCCGGGGCAGAGCAAGTAGCTTTAAAACTGTAATAAAGAATAAACTTGAGTCTTTTGTAGGAAAAATGTTTGCACCTTGAGACCATAATTTTAAGTGAAATAAAAAGACATGCAAGCTTAATTATTGTGTGGTTTCCCTTATAGGAGAGACCCAAACTATAAGTAAAAAGCAACATAAAAGATAGATAATAGGAAATAGGGAGATAGATCTTTCGGGGACACGGAGACGGAGAGAGGAGGGAAGGAAAGAAGGGCAAGGGGATGCAACAGAATTGAGATGTGATATACGGTACTAACTCCTCATGAGGACTCCAATCATTGGGGACCGCAACAATGCTTTAACGGAAAATGAAAATTGAACCAGTGTATTGTAACTGTTTTCAATTTCATGTTGTCTGTCATATTCACACCAGTGCTTTTCATGACCATGATTTATATTTTACAAAATATTATTTATATTTTTTATGTTGTATAATATGTATGCACACTACCTTTTCATAAAGTAAACTGATAACTTTATTTTCCTATTGAGGACAACGTGGACTTCATTCATGAAACAGCACAGGGCCTTTGGTGGTCTCTGTGGGTTCCCCTAAGCTAATGGTGACTGTTTCCACAGTGTCCTTGGCTTTCCTTTGCGGTCTGAAGAGAGAAGAGGATGGTTGTGAAGCTGCCGTCCAGACCTACGTGAGGTGTGATTTGACTGTCGCTGTGGGAACGCAGAGACTGGCTGGGTCCTGGCCTTACCTTTACATTTGCGAAGAGAGTTCCCCGTGTGTCCCTATGCCAGACTGGTGGACAGAGCCAGGCTTTCCATCCTTTTCAGGTCTCTTCATCAGGTAACTCCGTCTTCTGTCACCGTCTCTGACCTTCCCCTCCAAGCCCACTGCCGGGGGCCCCGGCAGGCAGAGCGCAGGCTGGTGGGTGAGGCTGGGGAGGTGGGGGCTGCCACCGTGTTGGAGGGACCTTCCGTCATGGATTCCAGTCAGCCTGCATATCAAAGCATCTCCTGTCTTTTTCAAGTGTTCAAGAGAACATCTGAAAAATCTGCCCAGTAAACAGCTCACTTTGTTCTTGCTTAGATTTTAATATTTATCTTCTGATCCAAGGCAACATCTGGTGAATGCCAATGGGGAAAAAGATTAGACATTATGAAAAACAGAAGGCTTTTTTCCTTTTCTTTCCAAATAGATTCACGAGTATGAAAAAAAGTCATAGAGAAATCCAGCAGATTGCACAATGTTTATTCAAAGGAGGGGGCGTTGCACAGCTGAATTACTGTAATCTAGGATTTAGAAGCCATAAGCTCACAAGGATTTTTTGAAGTTTAAAAAAACCCTAAAAAATAACTACCACAACTTTCCAAGCTAAACCGCTTCTCCAAAAGAAATTTTAAAAAGTGTGATTGTGTTGGTGGCTTTGGACGGCCTTAATTTCATCCAGCAATTCTTTTCCTGTGCAGGTGGTATTGCAAGGCTGAAAATTGCCCTTTATTTCTTATCTAGATAGAGAGATTATTTAATGAAGACTTAATTTTCTTTTAAAATATAAAAACATAGGACCAATTCCAATGGGAGAGAAACAACCAGTTCTTTCTACGAGGGCACGATTATTTGGTGTCCTGAGATACTTTGTTGTAAAAGGAACTTGACACTGGAATTTGGTGTTTCCATAGAGGAAAAGACAAACCTTCTTGACAAGTTGCTTTCTAGAACAGCTTCAAGAATTTTGCTTGGTTGGTGTAGGAAATGGGCTGCTAGGATTTTACTCAGGTGAGATCGAATCTCAGAACTCATAAATGCTGGACATTGAGAAGGTGTCAGCCATTCCTGCTCCACTGAACCCGGAGACTTTACCAGAACTATTCCCTTGGATTCTCCCATGCCCTTCTGCATTGCTCTGGGAAGTGGCTGAGGCAGCTGAACCTCGGACCCCACTAAAATTTGCACCCTTATCTATCAATGTCATTTTAAAAGGCCCTCTCTGTTCTGGCTATTGCAACAGGCAAAAGTAGGTGTGTTCACTTGAGTAAAAAGTCAGTGCCCTGTGATTTGAACAAAGCCTATACTTAGTGTTGATGAGGGTAGGGAAAACTCACATTGCGCTTTGTGGCTGGGGGGAAGGCAAGTTAGTATGAACTTTAAAGCATGATATGGGAAAATAGTAGTAAAAACCTTAGAATTCTCCATATTATATAACCCAGA
Organism: Dolichotis patagonum; assembly: GCA_004027295.1. Classification (NCBI taxonomy): domain Eukaryota; kingdom Metazoa; phylum Chordata; class Mammalia; order Rodentia; family Caviidae; genus Dolichotis; species Dolichotis patagonum. The sequence continues at coordinate 95,229 of PVJX010003971.1, forward strand.
AATTTCTCTTCTGTGATTTTAATAAGGCAGATAGGAGTGTATAATATTTACAGGCTGCCAAGTTCTTTGAAGTTTTAGGTACACAAAATATTTAAAATAAGTTTAAGTACAAAAGAATGCATTCAAATGATATAACACTAAGAAATCTTTAAAAATGATATTTAACCAAATAGGAAATGAGATTTAAGTTCACAAAATAATGTATTATCTTAATGCCATTGTTATATTTAGTATATGCATTTATGCACACACCGATGATTACAGAAAAGACTGGAAGGTTATATTCTATGAGGCTGAGAGTGCCTATCTCCAAGTGACTGAAGTAGTGGTCATATTTTTTTCATTGAGTTTTTATGTATTTCTCTAGTGAATCTGTGTTGATTTAGTAAGTAGAAAACACAATATGTATCCTACATGGGTCATGTGCCAAGTAGCTTGCTTGGTTTGTCTTATGATTAAGCTGGTGGACCCAGAGGACTAAGATCTTTTCATAGAGTCCACTTCCACTAAATGCTTTATCACTCTGCCAGCACTAGCACCATGGCTTTGTGTCATTTGCCAAAGGCAAACATGTATCTGGGCATAAGTGTGCCCAGGCCGTCATCTATCTGTCCTACCGTCATCCACCCATCTTTTGAAAGGTACCCAGCAGGCTATAGGTGTGGTGCCGGGTGCTGCTAACACAATACTGATGAGACAAGAAACTCCCTGCCTCAGGAGCAGAGGAGAAAGGGATGATATCACGTCATTTTAAGTGCTCTAAAATGATAGAAAACAATGGGCCTACTTTGGGTGGCATGCTCAGAGTCACCTCTCTGAAGAAGTGTCTCTTACCAGGCATGTTCGAAAATTATGGTGAATGTTTAAATTAAATAAAATTATAATAGCAAAGGACACATTACCATTAGTGCTGATAAAAATACTCTCACTTCAAACACATACATTCCATTGTTCTTGCCACATTCTGAAGCAGTTCCGGAAGTCCTCCCTTCAGAAGTGTGTTAGTTGTGATGTCGTGGCAACCTTAATGTGCTGAACCAATTCAAAGTATTTAACTTTCACAGTGATTTTGACATTGGGGAAGAGCCAAAGGCTCTTGTATATAACTTGTATCATATGTATATTCACATGTGTGAATAAGGTAGCTGAGGACACACTGTCAGGTTTTTATTGTCAAATAACAACTGCAACAAATGATTGATTAGTGGAGGTGATCACAAAATGTGGTGAAAGTTTAGAAACCTTTTCCAGTAAAAGACACATCATTAATCACCCCCAAAGTTCTCCCCTTGTTTCACACATCATTCTTAGCAGTGTATCTTTTACTGTAATAAAGTTTTTAAACAAAGAAAGGGAACATTCACCATATTTTTGATCACTCGTTGTGTGTTGAGGCAAGAAGGGAAGAAGGTGGGCAGGCAGTAAGGGACCTTCAGGTTTTATGCAATGTGCAAAGATCAGAAGAGAAGGAGAAGAGGGAGAGGGAAGGAAGGCGGCCCTAGTGCGGGGGGAAGACAAAGCCCTTGGAGAGGTAAAGTACATAAGCTCTTAAAGGCCAGAGGGTTAGGGTTCTCTTCTGTGTGGAGATGCAGTTACTTTTCTAAGTCGTACAGTCAGGTCAGGGCAGTGCGGGGACCAGAACCCCTGGCTTCTGACGTGATGTGCTGTCAGCATCTGTGGTGAGAGCTTTCACTGAGCTGTGTAGTCAGAGAGATCAGGACCTTGGGAAGCAAGGTCAGGACAATTGGGGGATAGAATTTCCACGTGTGATAGGACTTATCCTTGACAGCATGTACGAAAAGGCTACCTACTTACATTGGGGTCCCAAGAGACCGACTGGAAGAGCCATAGATTGGGAGGCAGGAATCTTTGGTTCTAGAACTATCTTGGCCACTATTTGAATCAAAACATTTTAATCAAATTCTCTTAAATATTTGTGCATATGTGTGTGTCTGTGTATGCATATGCATCTGTCTATACCACATCTAGATTATACATATGTATCTATTTTTCTTAAATCTGGTCAACTATATTTCTTAATCTATAAAATTACTGGGCATAAAAGATAGAACACTAGCTAGTTATTGATAACCTTTGAAATTTTGTAAATGTTAGTCACTTTTTGATATCCTGATATCTCAGCTAATTTTATTATGGGTTTTTAAAGAAAAAAATCTCTAGCGGATTAATCAGAGATGAATTAAAAACAAGTCTCGGCTAACAGAAAGGGGTTTAACTTTGTGCGGAGTGGGATGATCATGGTTGGGGCTGACAGGGTGTCCCCGCCAGGCACACGCACGGCCGGGAGAGTGGTCAGCCACTTCACTCTCACGTGTGTCCGTGGAGTCCAGGGACCCAGACAGTGATGGGAACCATATTGTGAACTAACTGAAAAGAGAAAATGGGAGAATTCTGGAAATTCAGGCTGTTAAGTTTGATATTATCCCTGACAAAATTCGAGGAGGAGTTATTAACTGGCTGATTTGTGAGCACAGTGGTGTTGGGAACCAATTCACAGTGAGGATGATGGTGTGATAAACCAACTTCACTTTTTGTTTTTGGATAGGTTTATAAGTGACTTATGATGTGAATATAAAAGGAGATTGCCTCCAATTATTCTAAGAACCTCTCTATCCACAGTAGCAACAAAAATGTTCTAGGTGCAAAGCCCAAATTGGCCTAGAACAAACCTCAGATTATTTGGGTGTCATGTTTTAAAAGTCTATTTAGACTTTAATACTATTCCACCATATTTGCATTTTAATTTAGAAGTTATATTACCTTGTTTTTCTTTTCTGAATCTTGTATAATTGACATTGCAGTAGTGAGTGTATGTTTATCTGGAGGTCTGGTCAGCAACAGGGATCATGGCTTAGCTACATGGATGTATTGCTATGAAGTATAACAGCAGTGAATGTTTTTTTTTTTAACTTTTTTTTATTTTAAAGACAGTAAAATCCAACAAAACAAGACAGAACAAAGCCAATTAAAAAAAAGCAGCAAAATTGATGTGGAACTTCAAATCAGGATATCAGGAAAACAACAATAACTATCATAGTATATCTTGTTATCTTCACAATAGTTGTCCATTCAATCAGGCATAGCAAAATCAAACCAGAAACAAAACAATAAAATCAATCAAAACAGAGTACTGAATAAAGCAAAGCAATTAATCAGAACAAAGCATAACTGTGAAAAACACATTTGACTTCAAAGACAAGATAGAAGGAAATCCCCCATATTTGCTATATTGCATACTGTCATCTTCCCAAGAGATGCTCAGACTACTAGCCTCAGGCCTACATAATCAACCAAACAATACAAGTTGCTTTATGTACCTTAGTTGCTATCAACTCAGCCTGTCCTCTGAACTGTCTGGTTGCTGGGGGGGGGGGCACGTGTCCTTTTTTGTATGGCTTCTTTCACTTAGTATAATGTTTTTGAAGTTCATCTAATGTGTAGCATGTATTAAAAGTTTATTTTTATGGCTTATAATATTCCACCATATGCACTTACTACAGTGTTCTTAATTATTATTTTTTGATACTGAGAATCAAGCTCAGGACCTTGTGCCATGCTGCTGAGTTATATCCCTGGCTCTATTCTTAATTCCTAACTCTGCAACCCAAAGTTTCTCAAAATATTATCTTCAAACCAGCAGCATCAACCTTCTATGAGAACTTGTTGGAAATGCAAATTCTCAAATCAACTCACTCCATTAAACTCCAGAGGGTGGGGGACAGAAATCTGGCTTTTGTCTAGCTCCCTTCCCCTGAGTACGTGTTCACCTAGAAGGCCTTCTGCTGTAAGTAGTCTCTCTTGATTAAGGTCTCCTTATTTGAAGCATCTGGAATGAATTGAGACCCTAATTAATATACCTTACTCCTCCAGCAGGAATCACTAACATCTGTCTTTGTGTGTTTAGTTCTTGATACTTTCTGAGGATGGTGGTGGGGTCTCAATATCTTTAGTTCTGCAAGTAGATATGAAGCACGTGTTCTATGTTGCCTTCCCAAGTTCCCCAGTGTGGCAATATTCTAGTGGTTCAGAGTGGGAACTTGCTGTACAGCACATTATGTATTAACTACCTTCCCTTTCCTATTGATTTTTTTATTCTATAACTGGTGCTTCTTTAGCTGCTCCCCTCTCCCTACACCCCCATTCTCCCAAATAAACTACTTGCATTTGAATCTTTATTTTAGGATCAGCGTTTTAAAAGTTAATTTTATTGGTATACTTTTGACATATATAATAATGACATCATCATAGGGAATTGGTAGATATACATATTTTCCTATTCACCTCCCTTCCCTTCAATCCTTCTTCCCCTCTTTTAAAAAAACTTTGCTTTGGGGCTGGGGGTTTAGCTCAGTGGCATAAGCGCCGTCCTGGCAAGCGTGAGGTCATGAGTTCGATCCCCGGTACAAAAAACAAAAAAACAAAAAAAACTTTGCTTTCCTTCCATTCTTTTTTATTTTTTTCCCTATAATCTACCTTTCCTTCCTCTCCCTGCTTCCTTATTCTTCCTATTTGAACATTTTCTTCCTACTTCCCAATAGTTTGGTTGTTATTTATCTTTTGGGTTTCTCACACAGGAGAAACAATCCAGTATTTAAAAAAAACAAAACAAAACAAAACAAAACAAAATATATATATATATAGCCATTCTACATGCTTCATACACATTTTGCTTTTTAAAATAAAAAGTGTATCTATTTCACTTAAAATTATTTTCTCAAGGTACATTCATTTACCTAAAAAATGTCTCACTTATTTTTCTTTATGGCATTGTATACTTTATTGTATATAAAAACCACATTTTAGTTTTTATTTTAAAATGAAAAAAGAATAAAAACAATGATACAGAATTTCAAAACAAAATAATAGCAGATTAAAACTGATTAATATATTATGTATTATTATCTTGAAAGTAGTTGCTCAGATTACAAGATACAAGCATAAAAATGATTGAATGATGAAAGCACAAACCATTCTTTTTGATGAGCTAATAGAGATTAGTAGTATAAATATCTAGTATCTGTCTATCATCTATCTATCTATCTATCTATCATCTATCTATGTCTTTTTCCTTCTTTTCTTCTTTCCCCCGTTCCAGTTGTTGTTTCCTTCTGAGCAATTTTTCCTTTTTTCACTTTCACAATATCTATTTTACATTTTTTTTGTACCATGGATTGAACTCACTACCTCGTGCTTGCCAAGCAGGTGCTTATGCCACTGACCTAAATCTCTGGCTCATATTTTACATTTTGCATATTATCTACTCTTTCAGTTTTTTTTCTTTCTTTTTTTTTATTTAAAAGAGAATAAAACAAAAGGGGGCAGTACAGAGCAGATCAGAAGAGGACAACATAGGCAACACAGTACTTTACATTAAGTCAACTGGACATCAACAGTATCTAACGCCATATCTCTTACTCTGCTATAGTTGAGCATAGTTTCAATTACAATAATATCAAACATAACACAATAGTATAA
>PVJX010003972.1:0-100639 GCA_004027295.1 Dolichotis patagonum
CAATTGTGGCCTAAAGTGAAGATGTTGCTATGGGAATGTAGATGAATGATCAGTATATTTTGGTGAAGGTATGGAAAGTATATTTGCTTAAAATAGAAAATAAAAGAGGATTTACATCTGAGAGAAAATTTAGAAGAAGAGGATTCGGGGGTGTAGTTACTGTTGAGTTTTAAACCTGGAGGTCAATGATTAGTAGAAACTATTCTTAGAGCAAAATTTTCTTTAGGCTTTGCCTATGATTAAATGATCTAGAGCAAACCCCATTTTATTTGAATTATACTTAAAACATTATTTTCAGATGTCAGATTTCTTATTTATGGTACCTCTTTTTGTACCAACCCTCTGAAGTAAGAGTGGTTATTTTTAGAGAGGGAGAAATTTTGTCAGAGAAAATGAGCAAATGGTTCAGTTTACATAATAATTACCATCAAAGGTAGAGCTTAGTAAGCAAAATGTAGGAGAGAAACAAATAGAAATAAAGAGGCAAATGGTGATACTCATATGAATAGCATCTGTGCTATGTTTCTTGTGAAGTCTATAACAGATTCTTTAAGTCTTTGTGTTGAACGTAACATAAAAATACTAGATTTCAATGACCACATACTCTATTCATAACAAATTTCTATTCCAAGATGCTGATAAAGTAGGTAATTTGAAGAAACGCAATAATTTCAATGAAGAAATACAAATAGATTTTTAATAATTAGTGTTGTTTCTTTAGCCTCTTCTGGCTAATGAGAGATAAAGAAGGAAATTTTTTTAATAGGAAAACATGACCCTGAGAATTGGGGTAACATTTATGACCTGTAGACTTCCTAGATTCCACCGCATTGAACTTTCTATGGTATTTGGAGTAGATCTCACAAGAAGTACACTAATTAAGAAAATTCATGGACATTTATTACTCACTCATCAATTCATCATTTAATAAGGTTAATACACTTTTGTTTCACTTTAGAGGCCTCAGATTTGCATGGTTTTGCCTTCTTTAGATTGAAAATACTTTAACTATTTTTCCATTATTTCTAGTAGTACTAGTAACGCATCTAAGGAGATGTGTTTGACTTACATCTTTTTATTTGAATCACTGCAGTTTTTGGACTCTAATTAATGAATTAGTAATTCTGGATTTTTGCTTTGTTCTGACTTATTTTATAGCCTTTGGCAAAGATGCACTCTTACAGACCACAAGTGATAAACAGAATATGCCCTTTCTCTACTAATGGGGCTGTATTAATTATTTGATGTGTGCATTGTGATAGATGTTGTCATTATGGTGCAGTATTTATTTGGTGTATTTTATACAGAATATTCAACATTACTGAAGTAGAACAAGTCTTTTAAGTAACCTGTGTTCAAGCCACTGATCATTATGACATTATGCCAGATCAACTTATTTTATAATCAAACAACTTCCTGAAGTGTCATTGGGACACGAAATGTTTGAGTAGAGAGAAGCACTAATAGACAGAAACAAGTATAGTCATTACTCTGGGGAGTCATTACTCTGCGGATGACATAGCTCAACAACTGAACACATTTTTCAGAAATGATTAAATTCATAACTAAAAATTAGACTAGTTCAGCTTTGAAAATATAGTTTCCATTTTCCAATATTCCAGTTTACAACATACTGTATAGTGAAGTCATTTAAATTTTACTTGAATCTTCTAAGTTCCTTCCATTAGCAGTAAAATAAACAACTGGCCAGTAGAGCATTTGTTTTGAAAGAGTGAAATGAAATACAAATTTTGTGTAAGTTGTGGATTGGTATATTATAGATGGTGAATCATTAAACCTTTAGAGTGAAGATTTTATTGCTGTAATTTATCTCAAACATGTTATAAAATCCGTAGTTCTTTACTGTAATATCCTTTGCTCTTTATGAATCTTTTCCATCCCACTATTCAGTAAATATATTGATGCTCTATTTTAGAGCCTATGAAAAGACAAATATTGTGATAATATTTATTTTCTAATTTGTATACAGATTCTCATTGGAGGATCAAGAGGGATAGTAATTTAATAAAAATAATAAACCTAATTAATTATCTTAGGATTTCAGTTGTGAATCATTTTTAAATAGTGGGTAATTATTTGCATTTTGTTAGGCATTTTTAATATAATGTTCCTTCAAAAAAGAAAAGTAGAGTGTAATTTTATTATTATTTCTACTTTATAGTCAGTCAAGGTATCATACATCACACGCTTAATTGTCAAAATTCAAATTAGCCTTTAGAGTTTTCTGAATACAAAAATCATATTCTTTCCATTATACTGATGAGAAAACATTTAAGGCAAAATAAATATTGAGAGCAGAAACATGTTGGAATTAGAATGAGACTTTTGTGATAGTAAATTGAGATACTAATGTCATGTAATTTTACAGTTGTGAATGAATAATATTGAATAATTTTTAAGTCCAGTTCAGAGAATATCTTGAAAGACAAGCCTTAAGAATTCAGTAAGATTGACTTGAATTTTTGATAGATATAAAGGTGAGAAAAATTTTGTTTGGAAGGATGCAAAATCAGTGTAAGAAGTGAGTATAACCATACTAAAACCAATACGTGAAATCACACAGCCAGACCAAAATGGTATCTCATAGAAGACATGGACAGGTCCAGAATATAAAAATTTTAAAGAAAAAATTGCATTTGTTTATATATAGACTAATTATGATTGGTTAAGAACAGGAAATAATAATTTACTCTTTCATCTGGGAGACTGACTTAATTAACTTACTAAACAAATCAAAATGGAAGACCTGCCCTATGACAACCATTGTGTTTCCCATTATGGAGTAAGCACTGCAAGTACAACACAAACTTTCAGGTGTTCTGCATAAAGGTCCTTGCTCCTAATTTCACATGTAGCCTTCAACCTATGAATGACAGCATATTTAGTTTGATTCTCAAAACTTACTTTGAGTCTTAGAGACTAGAATGAGTCTCACAGTTGCCATTAACACTAAATATAAAAACTAAAATTAGCTTTAAAGTCTTTTTTAATAAATGCATGGTTATCAAATATATCTACAGTGGTTTTTTGTTGTTTTTACCAAAAGTGCCACTATCTGAAAAAAGTTACTTTCTTTTTTGAGTTCAAGACTATGCTTTGTTTGATAACACGTTGGTTCTATTTGCTTTGCTTGCATTTTGTGTATGGTGTGTATGTGTGTGCATGCACGTGAGTGAATATATGTGTGCATGCCTACATTTGTGCATATGTATATGTTATCTAACAAGATTTAACCAGGCACAGAGAAGCCAAAATTCCCTCTTTTTCAGAGTGGAATTCATAAAATCTGGCAAAGAAGTCTGTGTTAACAGTAATCTCGTGCTTTCAGTGCCTCTACTGAACACTTCTGAGGACTGATTTTTGTTCCCAGCAATGATTGAAGAATATTTTATCACAAAAATTAAGTAGATTGCACTGTAAAAAATCATATAATTACTCCTGTAAAACTATAGCTGAAAGCAAGCACAGGAAATTATAGTGTAAAGTTTTTAATTAACTTCTGATTAGCTATAAGCTTATGTTTTAAATGTGCCATGCAGTATCTTATAATAAGTAGGCATAAATTAAATAGTCACTAGTATGTACATGGTAAAAAGATTAATAACACAGCTGATAGGCTTGCTGGCATAGTTTTGATATTTTTACTCTAAAGACAAATGTATTCTGAAGAGTTGGAAATATTTGTCAGAGGATTGATTATTGGAGTAGCAAAACATTCTTTCAGAAAATAGACAATAATCTTTTACCTGTGGATATGCGATGAGTGATGTGTTAAAAATTGATAGTCTTTTAAAACTGTGATTCTTGTAAAATTTGATTTACACCCTCTCTTTTCATAAGAGATCTATTCCTGTGTTGAAGTAGCGCTAAACATGAGACAATGGAAAAACTAAACTTCATTTTGCTATTCTATCTGATCTGTTCCACATTTTGCAGTTATGAGGTGATTAGAAATCTGAGTGAAATAAGATATTTTTAGAAATACTGTGAGTGACATTCACTTTCTGAGTAACCCTGGACAATTTCTTTTAATTCTCTGAACCTTAATGTTCTAATGGGTAAAACTGCAAAGTTAAATGATCTTTTTACTTTGCATCAAATAAAACAATAAGATTTATATATTTGTTCTAGAATTCTTTCAATAACATATTATTCCTTACTTGAAAAAAGTAAAAATACTGTTGACCCCTCCCAAATAATGTGTTCTTGGAAATCAAAAATATGAGTTTTTAAAAAAGAAATCCATTAATGTCCTGACATGAAGAAAAACATTGCATTTGCTATTAATTTATGCAGATTTAATTGTTATTTTCTTAAGCAGTTAGGATTCTTTTGAAGTAGACCTTGGATCTTACTGCACAAAATACTGTAAGATTCTTAAACCCACTTACAATTCAGTAATACTTAGTTTTGGTCCCTAGCCATCTGAGTTAAGCAATGATAATTACTTTTATCTTTTTGATTAACAGAAAGTAGTGGAAAAAATACAAGGCCTGGGCAATGAATTTCATAAATATCAATTATTTTATATTTCCAAGATAAACTTTCCCCAGGGATGTAGCTGACCTAACACATGTTAAGAGAGGTCTGATGAATGTTGGAGTAATGCTCACTTCAAATGCAAAATGTGAATTAGCATAGAAATATATTTTTAACTTTATCAATATAGCTAGGATTCATATCCCCAAATAAATCATTGAAAATAATTTTTCAGATTATTTTTTAATATTTCCAATATTGATCAAATAAAACCACAGTTTAACCAAATGTGGCAGCCTCATATTTTACACACATGTATCCTTCTGAGAAAATGTGAAAATTCAGCTCTCTTCTTCAGAGCCAGATGGAGTTCTGTCCTTCAGGAGAGAGGCAGGAACAGGACAAAAAGAAAGCATTTTCCTATTACTATTGCCCATCCTTACTAGGGTACCCTCTCTGGTTCTTAGTACTTCCTCGTACCATGGGGCAATGGAGAGAATGCAAACAGGCAGAAGAGCACAAGGTGTAATCAGATTAAATAGTGAATATTTAAATTTAAAAAACTTACAGTAAAAAACATACCATCAGTAATGCCTCTCAAAATGCTCCCCTCATTTTGAAAGCACTTATTCCATCCTTGCCCCTTTCTGAAGCCACTGCCGAGTCTGTGAGGTGAACAAGTAGACAATGAATGCTGCTGCCAAGTGTCATCTAATGGCAAAGCAGGCTTGTTAAAACATTAAAGCGTATCATCATCCACCTTCTTCACTGGATCTGTCACACTGCCACTTGCGGTTTTTCCAGGAAATCAAAATGACCATAAAATGTAAACATTTTCAATCAATTTGAGACATCAAGGGAACCACAACAGCACAACTGACGGTACCAAAAAAGGACTTCCACAACTGCTTCAGCAAGTGGCAAGAATGGTGGGGAGTAAGTGTGTTCATAGTGAGTAGGATCAATGGCAAGCTGTCTTTTACTGTAATGAACACACTTTTAAGCTTAAACGTTCACCATCTCTTTCAGTTACACTGTGTATTTGGAGAGGGAAAGCCAGGGTAACTGGGGAACAGAGTGGGAAGCAAAGGTAATCTTTACTACCCTTTCACCAAAGGACTTCCATGGGCTGTGCTACTTTTGTCAACAAGTCTTCACTGCCCCTGCCCAACTGTATCTCCCTTTCATCCATAATAAAGAGGCAGAGAAAAAGTGAGGAGGAATAACTTGGAGGCAAAGAAAGGAAGGAGATGGGTTGGGGAAGGAGTGATAAAATCTAATTGAGATTCCTTGAAACAACCTAAATGTGCATCAGTGGGTGAGTAAATAAAGCATGGTATGTATAAATGATAAAATACTAGGCACCTTAGAAAAAGAAATCATCATGTGAGACAATAGGAATGGATTTGTAGCACATGTTAGGTAAAGTAAGCCAGGCACAAAAAGCTAAATACTATATTATCTCAATTATATGTGAAATCCTAAAGGTGATCACATAGAAACAGACAGTAGTATGGTTGGTACCAGACTAGGGGTAGGGACAGAAATGGGAGGAATAGAGAGATGTTCAAATTGAACAAGATGATAATTAGACTGAAAGAATAAATTTTAATCTATTGTACTGCCCAGTGACTACAGTTAATAATGATGCATATTTCAAAATTGCTACAAATAGACTTTTAACATATTTACCTCAAAAAATAAGTTAGAAATGACAAATATTTTAATAACCTTGACTGAGTTTTTCTACAATATATGCATAGAACAAACATTGTACTACATTACATAGACAGTTGCTGCCAGTTAAAAATAAATACATTTTTAAAAAGCATTCCAACTTGCCGCTTCTGTCCCCACTACATCGTCAGAATTCTGAAAAGCTGCTATTAAGAGGAAAAGGAACATGGAGACAGGACAGCCTTAGTCTCCCTTATATCCAGTATTCTTACGCTATATCCCTGTCTTGCCTGACAGTGTCTAGAGAAAGAACTGTAAATTCCTCAGCTTCTGGTAGTCCTTAAATGAACTGTACATTGTTCATTTCTTTGTAAAATTGTAAGAAAAGTTTGTCTTAGAGAGTTCACAGAGCTTATTAAGTTTTTAGATATACCATGAAATTCATTTTAGCTACGCATACCTTACTCTCTTTCTGAGCTTTTCTTCTCCGATACTTTTTTTTTTTGGTACCGGGAATTGAACTCATGACTGTGTGCTTGCAAGGCAGGCGCTTATACCACTGAGCTAAATCCCCAGCCCCCTGATACTTTATCTTTACCTTGCTTAAATGGGCTCTTCCAAATACTTAGGACCATGTGCACACAGGTGTTTCAATTGGAAAATGTCTACAAGTGATATACAAAGGATGTTTTCAGACAGATAATTTCAAACAACGTAAAGTACTCCTTAAAAATAGAAAGTCAGATGCTGGATTGAGATAAAATGTATTTTCACACAGACATACATAAAGAATTTTGAAAAAAATTCTTCATCTATATCCTGAAATATCTGTGTTGAATATTTGAATGCCTACAAAGGCCTTGAGTTTCTATGTGTTCTTGGGATCAGAATCTATGTAAACTCCCCTTGACTGAGTACATACTGTTACACAATCTTACAATCAGAAGATTAGAATTTCCAATCTAAAGTTTTCAGGCTTAAAAACCCTAACAGGAAAAAAACCTAACAACATTATTTCTCATAAGCTTTAACCAATCTGGAGAAAATGAAGTACAAAAAGAAAATTGACAATTTTCTACCCCTTAACTTTGTTACCCTTAATTAAATCCTTGAACCACTAATTTTAAAAGAAAACTTTTCAGAAACCTCTCAAGATACTGTTATATTTTTTCTAGCATTAGGAAAGATTATTTGAGTACTTTAGAAACATTTTTAAAATATAACATATAATGCATATATTATAAATGCTTCTTTATTTAATTTTCTGTTAATCTTATCACAAGGAAATTAGTGAAAACAGCCTAAGGAGTAAGCATTACAGTCCTAATTTCTGATAGGTATGTCAAAATTGATAACATTTCAAACATAATTCATAAAGTACTGCATTAATGTATCTCTCAATAAGTCCGTTATGCATCTCTCCAGTAGAAGTAAGATAGTTTATGTATGGACCATTATGCAAAGCAAATTAGTTTAGTACCACTGGTGTCTGAAATATTTAACCTAAAAAGATGTATTGAAATGAGGAAGCAGTTGTGAGGGCATGGCAAAAACGGAGACAGTGCTTTAACCCACTGGAGTTTGTCTCCAGCCTGATACTGGCATGTATAAGCCTTTAAAGGAATGAAATCTTTAATTTTTGAGTTAATATCTTATATTTATCCATTTATTTTTAATACAATCTTTACATGATCACAAAAGGGACAGTGAATTTATGTTGCTGTACAGAAAAAAAAGCAAGTGCAAGCCATTTTAAAGTATGGTTAGAATGTATAAGTATGGCACCTAATTTCAGATAGTAAACATTAAACTAACAGTTTAATTTGTTAACAGTGATTCTGTGTGCAAAATCCTATTTTGCTTTTTAGAACTCAATGTTAGATTTTTGCCATGTTTTCTGTCATCATGAGGTTGCCACGTCAGTAGAGTCAGACAATAGAAAAATCTCCCTAAAGCAAACACACTAGAATTCACTGTCAAACAGAGATTCCCAAGCAACCAAATAGACTAGGAGTAAAAACGAGAGACATATTTTATTAAATGTCTTCTACACCTGCTTCTATGATCATTTATGTCTGTTTACTAAAACCTTTTAAATATTCTGAATTGTTTTAAAGTTGTGAGCTGCTGTTTATTTTGTTACAGCATTGAACATATCTCTCATAATATTAAAATATTAAAATAACAACCTAGTATTAAAAAGTAGTAATGTTCCATGTGAAAGAAATGTCAGTGAAAGATTTTTCAGCCGAAAAAGACTGAAGTTGCTAATCAGATTGGTTATTTTTTAAGCTAGCAGTGTAAATAAAGACTAAATAGCTGTTATCTCGGTGATCCTCCCATTAATCTGTGCAAGAGTGTAACAGGAAGTTGTATTTGACAATAGTTTTAGGAAATGTTAGTGAAAACTGATGAAGCAATTTCCATTTTATTTTCAAAATTAAGTCAAAATAGAGTGCAGTCTGTTCATCTAAATGCATTTTGGAATTAAAATTATTTTACCTACAACATTTATGTTTTAAAAGGAGAAGTTATAATTTACCCACATTAGCAATATGCTAAAATACCTTTATGTACAGTATTATTGAGTAAATTGCAAAATTTGAGATTTTTAAAACTACACTTGAAATTCCAAGAAAATCAAATTAGATAATGAAAGTTAAGACAAATTAAAAATATATACAAATTCTGATTAAAAATACAGTATATACTTAAATTTAAAAAATTATTACAATAAAAATGCATTGCCATTAATCCTCCTCAAAATACTCCTCTTTGCTTCAAACTCACTTATCTCATCATTCTTGTCACTTTCTAAAGCAGTTCTGAGAGTCCTTTCTCCAGGAATGCCGGAAGTTGCACTTTCTTGGCTGCTTTGATATCTGGACTCAGTTTAAAACATGAGCCATTCCTGATTATTTTGACTTCAGAGAAGAACCAGGCGTCACTTTATGCCACATCTGGCAAATGAAGTAGGTTCATGTTTTTACAAGGCTGTGTTTCCATTCTGCAGTAACATTCAACATACTTCTTAATCACACCTTATAAAGACACTCACAAAAAGGATTCACAGTAGTCTTTCAGAAAGTGGCAATACCAGTAGGATAACTGTGACCTGAAAGGGAGAATTGTAAGGGATTAGTGGTAAAGTGCCTTTTATTGTAATAATTTTTAAAAAATTTTAGCATTCATTATATTTCATATTTTTCTATCACATGTTTTAAACAAAAACATTTATAATCATTCTGTCAAAACTGTGAGTGGTGAATATAATTTAAACACATAACTACTTTGTTGACAGAGTTTCACAGGCACTGTAGTTTAAAATTTTAAGTTTAGAATATTTTGGTATTTATGGAAAAGTTTTGAAGATTGTACTGAGTTTCTTTAGATTCCATACCCAGTTTTTCTTATTATTAACATCCTATATTGTGGTACAGTTGTCATACATAGTGCATAAATAGGGATACAGTACTATAAACTAAAATTCATAGTTTTCTGATTTCCTAATTTGTATCTAATGTCCTTTTCCTGGGACATTTGGATGCCATCTTTCATGTAGTCACTGTCTCAACATTTCTTGGTATTAACAGTTGCTCTGACTTTTTATCTCTTTTAATTATCTTAGGAATTTTGAAGGGTATTAGAGAAGAATAGAATAGAATATCCTTGTGTTGGGAATATGTCTGATGGTGATACTGGGATTGAAGGCATGTGTGGGGTTTAGGAAGAGAAACCACAGAAATGAATGAGTTTATCATGTCATTGTGAAGGGCACATACTATCAGTATCTCTAATTTAATGTTGATGCCGACTTTGATCACCTGACAAGTTTGTGTTTGTTTGATTTCTTCACTGTCTAATTACACTTTTTCCATTTGTTAGATACTCTCTGAAAGGAAATCAGTATGCATAGCCCACAGGTCAGGTCACATTCTGCGAATCCTGTACCTCGTATTTCTGAAGTGTGCTTTCCAAGGCGTATTTATGCTCCACCACCGTGAGCATGGATTATCTACTTAAAATATTTGGAATTATTCTGGATAAAAGATGTATCTATTTACCTCCTTTAAAAATTCATGTCAGAGAATTTATGGATATTTATTTTATACTTAAAGTCCATTACTACTGTGTTTATTTTTTCTCAAACAGGTATAGACACTATTGTTTGAACTACTGTTTATATTTGGAAATTCCTAAGATAGTACTAGAAATATAGTCAAGGCTCAACATGATGAATTAATGTAAACCTCTATATAGAAATAGGTTCATGCAAGATTTCTTAATTAAAAATGGGAAACCTAGTTTGTTAGGATACACTTGATTCTTAATTGTAGGTCTCATTTATACTACGAAGAAAAATAAGAGAGGAGACTCTGTAATTTAGGTATTGTTGTGGTAATGTATTATTTAAAAAACAGTAGTAAATAGCAGTAAACAATGTATTTAGCTCATAAGCCTGTAAGAGTCAGCTGGTCGAGGTTAAATTTGGCTGAATTTGCCAGTGCTCATTTGTGTCCCCATGGTGGGATGGGATGGGGTAGAATGGGATGGGATGTGATGGTGGGCAAGTGATCAGGCAGAGTCATCTGGTGTTGGCTTACATCTGATGGCAGGACTGGGGCAGCACAGTGTGGTCCACAGTTACTTCTCAGTATTGGAAGGGCAGCCTGAGCACACTCTCATGGTGCTGGCCAAGAAAGTATTATCTGTTTTTCTAAAGCTTCTACTGATGTCACATTTGTTATCATTCAAGTGTCCAAAGCAAGGAGTAAGTGGAGCCCAAATTTAAGAAGTGGGATGTGAACTATGCCTCCTTAGTTAGAGCTACAAAGATACATGACAAATGTAGTGTTTTTGAAAAGGGGTGTAAAATAGGGGACACTAAAGCAATCAGTATATGCATAACTAGCTATGCAACGGAAAATGTCTAAGCTTTCCTGGGGGTATTTATTGTTCTAGAAATACATCTTTACTCTGTTTTTATTATGAATTATGACAGTGGAAGTATAGCCTTATCATTAGCTATGTCATATTATAGAAACTGTTCTTTTCAAACTGATGACCAAATCATTTAAAAACATAAGATTGTAATTTACTTCTCAATACTGAACACACCATGGATTATAATGAAATCTTACGAATATTTTTAATAGGCATATGTTTCCAATATGAATGAGTTCATGCAACAGAACTCAGAATGTAATAATGAACAGGACTGCAAAATGAAAAAATCAGCTAAGCCTATAAATCTCCCACTGTACATTTATGCCCCCATATGAATATTCTTAGTGAATATTCAGTAAAGGATAAATTCTTATTTATAAGAGCTCCCCAAGGAAATGCTCTTTTGAATAGAATTATTGACACGTGCAAAATATGCCATTTACAAATGTGTTGTTTTAGAGTTTCTTTCTAGGATTTGATGATATGCATGAATTTATAAAGGCTTTAAAGTACTTGAATTGAAAAAAATTTCTCTAAACATTTGGAAATAAAGTACAACATCTAGTTAAGTGTACATTTTATTGTTTTCATCTCATATTCTAAATATAAGCTTGTAAGAAGCAGTTGCAACTATACTTTTGTTAGGAAGTTGTTTATATGTAAGATACCACTCTGTAATGAAGACAACTTGAGATTCAGACCCAAAAAGAGAAATCCTGATTCTCTTTCATGTGAAATAGGCTCAAATTTTTTTTAACCTCTGTGAGCTCAGTTTTCTTGTCTGGAAAAAGGAACTAGTAGTCTGTCCCTTATTTTTTTTCATGAGAATCAAATAATGAATAAAATCTTAAACTAAGCACAATGCCTCCCATATACCAAACTCTTAATCAATGTTTGGTATCATTGCCTTCTACATACATACTGTCACATTTACTTAATGGTTTACTTCCACAGCTACAGTTTATATACTATAATACAAAGTATGTATTGGAAAGAAATAGTGCTACAGAGTATGTGCAAAGCAAGTAACTAGAATAAATTGGTATATTATTACTAGGATTAATATACATAGATATTATCTGGCTTGATACAACTGGTTTTTCAGATTATTGTCAGCATTAAAATATTTTTAAATTTTTTGCTAGAGAACTTCATTTCAAGAACTGGCCAATAAGAAGGCAAAGAGGACTAGAAACTTTAAACTCCAGCTTACACATTGCTTTTTCTTCTTGCAGAAACAGTGAAAACTCTGACATATCTATATATAATAATCAGTCTACAATGTGAAGTAAATTTGTAAAAATTCCTTTTTAATTTTCTTGGTATTGCCAGGTGGTTGTCACAAGGTATCATTGATAATGCCAGGTTCTTGACACCAAAGTTAGTAAAAGAGAAACAGGCTCAAGTGATCATCAGTAGATGTCCTGTGTGCAGTATTCCAGTCCCCCAATCCCATAGTTCAGTGAAGCATTCTAATAGTCCAGGGGTTTTCGCAAGATCCTGAATGTGATATAGCATAGAATCTTTGAAAAGAGCTATAACCAAGTCACCACATTTGTCCTTTATTTCTTTAGGGTGGTGCTAAGGAAAAGGCTAATTTTCCTAAATAGAGCTGGACATTGCTTCCATCTCTTGAGAAATATATGCACGTTCCCAGACAGGCTGACCTAGGAAAAGTAGATAATAGTGTATCTAAGTTTTGTGATGAACACCTGCTGAGTTTATCTTAATGAAATTACCATTTCAAGTCTTGTCTCACTGTACAGTAATGTTCCTGGGTCGCTTCTGGAGAAGACAGAACACTGAGGGATTAAGAGCAATGGAGGCATTTTGTGTGTACTGCCATTTCCCTCCCCTAAACGTCCATGTATTTGAGAGGGATATATGGAAACATCTTAAATGTCAGACTGACTAGTCCTAAAATGTAAGACTAAGTTCCCTTCTAAGAGTTCCTTGTGACTTTTATATCAACTTTAAAATTTTGTCTAGTATCCCCATGAAATGACTTTCTTTTGAATTTTTGGGACTTTATGGAATTAATATTCTGCATTAACACAAAACCTTTCATCCAGGAGACTTCAAAGTACTTTTGTTGCATGTTACCTTGTGTAGTATGACTGCAAATTGTTTCTATGATTTATATAATAGTGAAAAGCATTAAAAAATGAAAGTATAATTTTGGAAAATTTTCAGATACATAAGTTTCATCTTAACTAATTGACTTAGTTTTTGTAACTCATGGTAAATTAGAATAAAATGTTTTTCTACTTAAGAATTAGCTTTTCTAACATCTGTTTCTTTTAAATTAAGTTTTAATTTAAAATGGCTTTTACTTTAAAAATATATTGCAAAGAATATTTTGCTTCAAATTTTGAGTTTCTTTCACTAAAAATTATGTATGTTAATATATGTAAATGTATTCTGCATTGGCCTTTTTATCTCTTGGGCAATTACTAAAGTAATTCATAGACCTGTTCTTATGGGTAAGTAGGGATAAATTAAATTTGTCAGGACACTAAAGTAGCATTAAATAAATTATGTCCCATTGGCCTAAAAGATAACTAATTCTCTAGAAATGAAGCAGTTTGTATCTTAACTCTTTTAGATTATATTAGAATTTTGAGGGTGCTCATGAAATCATTGTTTAGTTAGCGCTCATTTAATAACATACTCTGAATTCCTTGCTATTACTCCCATGTGTTATTACAGGTGCATAGTAACTTTGAATCAGTTTATATGCAAATAAGATTCTAATGTTAATAATAATGTTTAAAATCTTATAACATGTGTGATTTAAAAGCAAATATGCAAAAAGTAGAATATGAAAACACTTTAAAACCTTAGTGCAGTTTGCTGTAATACAATCTTTGTTCCTGCAACTACAATCAGTATATTACTTTGGGCAAGTCCCTTGAATTTCTTCAACTGTAATTGAGGGCATGCACTAATAATACATTGTAACTCTAAAAGGTAGATTGTTTTTTCTTTTTCTAAAACATCCAAGTGGTTGTTTGTGTTTCACAATGAAAAATAATGATTAATTGTAACTCACCCCACTTTCTTGATCAGCAGTGCTTAAACAAAACAGGGGCTAGTTACATAAGGAAAAATATTCCATCCAGAACTATTGACAGTAAAATGAATGCTCATTTTTCTGCTTTTGAATTTTAGTCTGAGTACATGAAAAGAAAAACACAAACCCTCTGGTCATTTCTAAAAGCATGCTATGACTATCACTGCTTTCCTGTCACTGCTAGTATGTCAGCATGGTGCTATTCATTACCATTATATAGAGGGCCGTAAGTGATTGATACAATGATATTGGGAGACCTACATCTTCCCTCTCTTTTGGCAGTAAGTAACAGGACTCTATCTCAAAGTAGATTACATAAAAATGAAATATATTTGGGGCACACAACTTCAAAATAATGGGGTAGCACTGGCTGCATGCCCAGAATCTAAAGCTTATAGAATGACAAGATATGCTTTTGACTATCAGTTGAGGCTTGGTTTTCCTTTGTCTTCATTTGAACAACTTCTTGCGATGGTGTTTTAGGAGAGCAGAGATAACAACACATTCACTGGGTGGTAACTTTGTTGGTTCCTGGACCTCCTCTATAAATCCAGGCAAAGACTGTGAATGTTCAGGTTTCTTATATAAAATGGCATAGTATTTGCATCTAATCTACATATACCTACTCTTCTTTGTACTTTATATCATCTGTAGATTATTTATAATAAAAAATTTTTATATAGTATTGTTTAAAACATAATACCCAAAACCCAAATCTGTACACATTCATGCAGATGCATTTTTTTTCAAATCTTTTCAGTCTGCAGTGAGTTCCACAGTAAAACTTTCAGCTGTAGAAGCTCAGTTGTATTATTTTTGTGTATCATAATTTTCTTTTTTGACTTTGAATTTTTAATATTGTGTAGAAATTTCTAGCAGAGATTGTAGAACCCAGCTTGCACTCATTTCGTTTTTTCTTTACTTCTCATATATTTATATGTTAACATCAGGAAAATGTGTACCAATAATATTTGCTTTATAAGTAAAATAAGAAATGTAGGGGCTGGGGATATAGCTCAGCAGCACAGCACCAGCCTGGCAAGCTCAAGGTCCTGCGTTTGAGTCCCAGTAATAAAAAAAAAAAAAAGAAAAGAAAAAGAAAAAAGGAATGTAAAAGTAAGCCAAAGTTTTCAAAGTTAAGTGCTGATGAAAGTAAAATAAATGAAAAAGAAAATTGGGCTAAGTTTACATAGATAGTATTAGTTTTTCTAACATTTTGGAAAAGATAGAAATGAGTAAAAATAATGTTTTATTTGTTAATTACAATTTAGCATTAAAATGAAATGTTTTCAAGTTTCAGTAACTTTAAAATCCAATTTTGTGTTGACTCAATGCACATATTTGTAGGGTACAGCATGTTTTGATTCACACATACATTGTGTAATTGAGATCCTTAGCACATCCGTAATCTTGATTTCATTTCTTTGTGTCATGTACTTTCAAATTCTAACTTCTCGTTAGAGACAGATAATGTATTATTGTTAATCCCATACACCCTAGTATGCAGTAGAACATTAATATGTTCCTGCTGTCTAACTGTAACTTCACATCCTTTGACCACCCTCTGTCTACCCTGCTTCTCATCTACCTTCCAGTCTCTGGAAACCACTACTAATATTTCCACTTTCTACCTTCAAATTTGATGAGATCACCTTTGTTTTTCCACTACTGGGGATCAACCCCGCACTAACTTTAAAAAAATTTTTTATTTTTAGACACCTTGCTAAATCACTAGTTTCTCCAGGCTGAGGTCAAATGGGATCCTTCTGCCTCAGCCTTCCAGAGAGTTAGAATTACAGGTTTGTTCCACCATGCCCAGTTTGTTTTAAATTCTGTATATAAGTGGAGTATTTTTTGTTTCTGTGACTCTCAAATTGTACTTTATATTGTCCATGTCCACCCCTGTGGCAAATGAGAGATTCTATCCTTTTGCAGTGCCTGAACACTATTTTATAATTGATTCGTCCACTGAGGGACGTTTTGGATGATTCCATAATGTGACTGTTGTGAATAGTGCTACAATAAACATGGTAGTACAGAGACATTCTTATGGGTCAGTGACTCTGTAGGGGGTTGGGATGGTGACTCCTGGCTTCTCAAAGTGATCCATACCTAATCCCTGAGGATTATACTTAGGGTGTGGTTGCATTTGTTTTGCCTTCTGTCTTGAGATCTGGTCCACAGCAAGAGGTGCCTGTCTCTTCCAAGGTCACCAGATATCCAGTCCTCTGTGCCAGCTTCTTTGAAGGTCCAACACTGTCTGACTGCCTGTATTTCTAACCAGCTTAGCTGCCTGTAACAGTGGGATTGCTAAAACATGTTAGTTTCGTTTTTATATTTTTAAAGACCCTTCCACTGTGTTTTGCATAATGACTGTACTCAGCTATTTTCTTGAAAATGTCTAAAAGTAGGATTTTATATGAAATTATTCTGTATCCTAAAAAGAAAATTGTTTTGTTTCAGCATCTCTTCAGTTTTATTTTTAAATCTTTGTGTTACAATTTAACAAACTCAAAATGTGTGTGCCATTTCTTTCCTCTCACATTATTGTTTGTTTAGGGCATAAATCCATGTTTTTAATTAAAAATATTCAGCTTTCATGACTGATAATGACAGATACTTTCTCAAATTTAGAGTTCAGAATTGAAGTGAGATGAACTGTTTTTTTAAACTCTCATTTCTGCCCATAAAATTAAATATTTAGAAAGTCTTACAGTTGGTCACCTGTAAATTTTTTTTAAACTATTCTAAGCCAGATGTGCCATGCACTGCTAATCCCAGGTGCTCTGGTGCCTAGGGGAAGAAGGGTGAAAGTTTGAAGCCGATTTGGGAAATTCAGTGAGACCCCTGTCTCAAAAACAGAACAGAAAAAAAAAAAATCTATCAATGCTTATTTCTAATAGGAGAAAAGATTAACACATTCTGCCAGAAATCACTGTCATTGATGATTGAAGTATTGCCCATCAGTCTCATTCGTAAATCATTTTTTAGGCAGATAAAATTGGGAAAATTTGGAAAGTATGTTATTTCCACTAGAGACTTTATGAACATAAACAATGACTCCTCAGAGACACTCTTTACCAATATGCTGAGTAAAATCTTCAGTGACGCCTGATTAATTTCCTTTCATGAATAATTGTCTTATTTTTCCTTAATTTGACTTTATGTGAATTAGAACAATTTCTTTTCTAGATTGCAGCCTGTGACTAATCTTACCTTCAAAATAAAATGAAAGAATGGCTATACATTCAGTAAACTTTTTCTATGTGAAGATTATTAAGATGTACCATATGATTTCTTTTGCCTAAGAAAATTGTCAGTTACACATCATCCACTTAACAACATGGGAAGGTCATTTATTTAGTATCTATCAGAACCTGATTAAAGTGATTATACTGACAATCTTGAGAAGATAAGGAGAAAACAAATTGAGAACTAGAAGAATTAAGATGGGTCCTTTAGCTGTGGAAACTCAAAGGAAATAACTTCTAAGTGAAATGAGGAGCAGGATGTTTAAGAGGTCATGTGACCAGAAGGGAAAGATCCTAAATTTGAACAGTTTTGAAATTGACAAGCAAAATATTTACTGATTATTCACTACCCAATCTAGAGTAGTAGGACATGGAGCAGGCAAGATGTGTTGAAAGACACTGTCCCCTAGCTAGAACTAATCAAAAATAGGAAAGTCCTTGTCTTCAGAAAGAAACTCAGGGACCTGCCAATGAGAAACATCCAATTAGAAAAAAGTTCACTGTAGTACTTGGCAGTCTATAAAGAGTTGTAGAGTTGCTGACCTCTTATCTCCAGCATGCCCTAGGGAAGATGTTAGCAGAGAATATTAGGCCTCCCAAGTCCAGCCAATAATCATGATCTATTTATGTTAATAGCCCACCTTTTAAAAACAAGTCAGGCAGGAAATTTAAGTCACTTCACACTTCAACATAAATTACCTCCATTAGATAACCCAACAGATTGCTTTTCTTTTTTTGTTATCTCAGATCTTCTGCCCCAGGATGGTTTTTTTTTTTTTTTTTTTTTTTTTTTTTCAGGCTGTAAAGGACAGGTGTGAGTTTCCTTGGGAGTAGTGGCCCTTGGTGTCTTAGTGAATCTGCTTGGTGGACAGAATGAGGGCAGGCAAACCAGAGAGAAAGGTGAAGATGGAGCAGAAAGAAACAATGAAAAGAAAGTTTCTCTGCTTTTGATTGTCACATAAGATATTTCTGTGAGTCAGAAAAACCTTGCAAATACATTTGCTTTAATTTGCCAGTGTCTGAGCTGATATAACATAAGACTTTTTGTTTTCGTTTTTTCGTTTTTTTTATTCTGTGCATCAACCATAATCACTTGATTGAACAGAGGCCCAAATATCATTTGGCAAAAGCACTTGGTCATCTGCAAATAAATAAAAATTGAAGGAAATATGTAGTTTCTATGTGACTTCATTTTGTGACTATGTGACTTCATTCCTATGAGTTCATTTTGTTTAACTTTTGAAGGTGGCAAGACATTTGGATTTTCATGTTTGTACATCTTATTTACCTATGGTAAATTGTTTATGCTAACTAGTCTCAATAGTGTTATGCTGCCTGGACTGAAGTTCTTAGTTCAGCAGCTGTGGTAATACATTGAATCACCTTTCTGCCTAGCTCTCACTTGTACAAAGGGGAGATTGACCAGAAGAGAACATTGCCACCTTATTCATTATGTATGGCTCATTAGTTCTCTTGTCAACTTTCCTCTGCTTTTAATCAATTGAAAGAAAAAGGCTTCAGAGTTGTAGTAGGAAACACATGGCGCTGTTGCTCATCACCGATCTGTGATCTTACATTCAGAAGTGCAGCTGACCTTGACTCTGCATCCTTCCGGAGTTGCCTCTTACAAATCCTGTGATCAATAAATGAAAGAGTATTCCACCTCCTTTGCAACTCACCTTCACATGTCTGTCTTGCCCAAACGTCAGCTAAGCTTCTGTAAATCATCTTTTCCTCTGTATCAGGCTTCTTTCTTCTCTAACTCTTCTCTTGAAGAAGGTTTTAGCACTTTTCTTCATTATCGACGCATGACTGGAAAATAATGAATTAAGATTCATACTTTAATAAATCTAACTCTTTTTCAGTGTCCATCTTTTACAATGTCCATGCTGTATCCTTCAGTGGAGTCACTCTGAGTAGCAAAACATTTATGCCAAGAGTGTTGTCTTTCCATATAAGTTGTCCTTTTGAAATGGCATGCAAAATTTGTTTTCCAAGTTACAAAAACAAAAAAACCACACCTCTATTAGCTTTCACAGTAATAAAGGACATTTATCACACATTGCTGCATTTTCTCCCTTTCTTTCTTCTTTGCTTCCTTTTTGCCTTTCTTCCTTCTTTTCCTCTCTCTGTCTTTTCCTTGTGAATTTATCTAGAAAAGTAAGCAGTTAAAAATAGGTCAGTGCTGGATTGGAGACTGATGAGGATTTCATATAATTAATTGGCATTAGATTGTGGCCAAACTCAAATTGTCCTGGTCCTTCTACCTCTCTTTTTGAGCTTTGGGTTTGAGGCATCAAGGTATATATAGAAGGCCAAAGATATATCTCAATGGCACAGTGCCTGCCTGGCAAGCACAAACCCCTAATGAGACAGGGAAATGAAATTCCCGATTTACTCTATGTCCAGTACAGGTTCATGTTCTCTAAAATCGAAGAATGAATTTTAGGAACAATTGAGATTAAAAGCAGAATATATTTATTAAGAGAAAGAAAGCTTCTGTCTGAGAGAGACAGAGGGGTGTCGAGCAGGTTGCCAAAGACTCTTTTCCACAGACTTCTATAGGGTAAAATCATGGAGTGAGATGGGTTCAAGGTGGGGAAAACCGGGAACTCACAAGGCAGATAGGCATAAGGTGAGACAGAACTGTGGTTAACCAATAACGGTTTGTTCAGGTAAAATTGATTAAACTGAGGACAAATGGGGGAGCAAGTCCAGAAGTGGACATTCTTACAGAGCAGTGACTCTTCACTTAGGGGTTGAGAAGGTGATAGAGAACTATTTAGAATATGGATCCTTAGGATATGGGTGCATTTGTTTGATCCTTTGTCTGAGGCCTGGCCCCACAAGGAGGTGTCTGTCTCCCCCAAAGTTGCAAGGTAGCTCGGCTTCTGCACTGGCTCCTTCCGAGGACCTAGCCCTATTTCACTGCCTATATTTCTAACTAACTCAGCTGCCTATAACACTGAGTTCGATTCCCAGTACCAAAACAAAACAATAACAACAAAAAGAGACATATATAGAGTCATCTTATCTTCAAGATACACTGTGGGCTTAAGTAGAATGAACTTTATTATTTTCAAAATATACTTCTTTCCTACTTTGTATGAAAAATAAAGTATCTTTTCACTTTGATCTTGAGGGTACCTGAGAAAAATATCAAATATTTGAGAGGAAAAAAATCTTTAGTAAAAGCGTTATTTTTATGAAAATAAATAAATTCTGTTTTCATATTGGAAAAAGCATTTGATGTATCAAAATACATCAAATTACAGTTTAAATATTTAAAGAGTGAAATTGAGACAGCATCCATCTTGTCACGATTCTCAAGTGAAGGCATCGTGTGTTTCAAGGGGCTAATGCTAATACTTCGTGATTTTTTTGTTTGATACTCATTGCTGCCTCCCTGCTTCCTTCAGCTTCTGCTAAGTCTGCTTTCTGTTCCCTCCACTTCCACTGTGTTGAAAACTACTCTGCAGTGTCCAGTGCATCTAAGTGGAGGCTGTTATGCAATTGAGCTTTCTAAACGTTGAAACATATTCAGAGCTAATGAATTAAATCATAGCTACCTGAAAGACAGTGAATAATAATGAGACAAATGCAATGAAATTTGATTGTGCATTAATAAAAAACTTATCTAGGCTTTTCATAAATAGTAGACTTCTTAAAGTAGAATAAAGTATTTAATTTAAAATGGTTTCTCTTGAGATTATAATAAGCCAGAGACCTATAGGCTTCCGTCTTAAACATGGACAAATATAGAACCAAATTTCTTTGCTATTTAAAAAGAGTTTGATATGTTTCAAATGAGTCTGCATATAAACTTGCTGACATGCATAATTTCAAATAAGGCCAGTTATAGCTTTCATTCTTTGAACTAAATTCAAAACTCTCCTGCTTTCACAGTATTAGAGAAATCAATTTTTTTAAATGCCTACTTTCGTTTAATTTACACCTAAGTTCTGAGGACTGCTCTCACAAGAAGAAACATAGGCTGAACTTTTAAAACTGTTTTGATATGATTAAGAGAATATAGGCTAATTTTGTAACATAATGTGTATTGAATTCCTGTAATGCCTTTGAAATCAAATCAAACAATCTTATGTTTCCTTAGAGGCCTCTTAAGAATTGACTGATAGAAGAGAATGATATATTCAACATCAAACAAAAATTCCACTGTTTAAAATAGAGATGATTGTATTTTCTTTTATAATGCATTCAATTATTTATTGCAGTTTATTATACTGAATTATTTATTTATTTATTTATTTATTTACGAGACAGATTCTTGCTAGCTTTGAACTCACTGTGTAGCCCAGGCTGGCCTGGAACTTGTGGTGGTCCTCCTGTCTCATCCTCCCAAGTACTGGGATTATAGGCATATGCCATCATGCCCAGCTACAGTCAACTTTCTGTAAGTAAACAAGAATATCAACCAAATCCTATAAAGTTCATACAAAAGTGCTCAAAATTTCTAAAAGAAACTGTTTCAAAACTTAAAAGTGCTGTGTTTGTCTAAATCCTTTAGGTCTTGTAGAAGGTGATTATCTTTGGAACAGGAACTAAATTCTTAATGTTATTTTAACTTATACATAATATTAAAATGCATTCATGTTACTTATTGTCTTAGCCTACCAAGTGCTAGAACTATAGACTATAATGCCTGGCCAATATTTTTTAAAGATAAATAATCAATCAGTTAAGAAATCACTGATACAGATTCATATCATAATAAATCATGACAACAGCTATATATTCTGAAATACAAAAAGTGATGTTTCATTTGCAAACATTGAAAGAATCCCTGAAAGAAATATATATGATGTATTATGTGTTGTGTGCTATATGTTATATATTTTATATCTTGGTTCCTGCATTACATACATATCTAGCTGACAAATTTAATTGATGTATAATATTGAATTGATACATAATATGTGAAATAAATTATATGAATTTCATTTTAGTCTATAAGATAATAGTATTTATAATTTACTCAGAGTAATAACCAAAAATAGAAAAATTTACAATGAAATTATCAAAGGAATCATCATTTTAAGACATAATTTCTAAATATTTGAGCACAGTAACCATCTAATATATGAACATATTATTTTAAAATATGAAAGGGTTATCTAACAGTAAAATTTTTAAAAGTAGTACTTTTAGTATAGGAGTAGATTTTGGAGTTTTAATAAGTTTATATTTTGGGAAGTGAATCACTACCTGTTCTCTTGAAACGGAGAGGGATAAATTCATGTTTATGGTTTAAAAATATAATTCTGTAAACTGTAGCGCAGTTTTGAAAAGATTTGGCAATAGAACAAGGCTCAAACTTCCTTCATGGCATTGTAACCAGAAGCACATTTTAAAAAATGACAGAATACATTTTTTTCTTCTTTTTCTTTTTTCTTTCTGATATTCTAAGGAATAGGCCAAACATGGGAGGAAGAAGATGTTACATGTTTGGTATTTATGCTTATATGGTTTCTTACAGATTTCTTTTCTTTTCTTACAGATTTTCCCTAGATTTCTTCAGTTGAATGAGTTTCACATTAGTTTAATGTGGGGTACTAAAACTCCACTAACATCAAGAAAAAACATGCAATTAAGATTATGAAAATCCTATTTTCTTTTTATGTTTTAGAAGAAAAGCTAGCTTATCTTTTATTTTTTAGAAGAAGAGAATCTGGCTTATATAGAATGAACTAATTATTTCAGTAAATTCATAAGATCATTTCTATCCTGATTTAGAACTCTGCTTTTTCTAATCAATATATTTTTCTTCTATACATTCTATCACATTTCTACTTTTTATAAAACTCTAGAGATTATAGAAATTAAATTAGAAATAGAAATTTAAAATTTTTTAAATGGAAAGAAGTAATTAAAACATTGTGGAATATAATATAGATCAGTTAGTAACTGTCTTGGAATTCCTCTAAGCTAAAATTTCTTCGAACTAAAAGAAAAAATGACATTCCTTTACACTGAAAGAAAAATGTCTCTTGCATTTTTTAGTCCCCATAGAAAACTCAGTAATCCTCTGAATCTCTTTTCCCTAACAGTTCTGTAACATCTTGCCTCTACATATCATACTGTCTTTTTAGTCAGTTCCAACTTAAGGTGATGAGTAACCATGACTCCATCCTATTTTCCACATGACATCTGTGGCAGCAGAGGCATTAACAGGCTCTCTCTCCTGGAGAGCTGTCTGGTCTTATAGGTAGAGCTTCAGTTTCTGAAAAAAGTCACTGACACAGGAATCCAGTCAGGACTTTGCATTAGGAAGAAAGCCTTCAGGGCTGGGATGTTTACAAGGCAACTTTTCTTTTCTCCGCGCTTTTGTGCCCTTCCCCCATCAAGCTGCTCTCCAGGCTGGCAGGGAGCTCCGCTCTGGACCAGAGGGTGACAGACTCCCTTTGATGATGAGCGTCCACAGGCTATTCATGGAGCTGTGCAGCTGTAGCTGTGGCAAGTGGATCCTGCCCTGGTGTCAAAATGGGGGGAGGGCCTCAGATCAGGCCGAAGGAAAGACAGTTCCTGTGGAAGTGGGCTGCTTTGTCTCTTTGAATTTGTCTTCTCCTAGATGTGTTGATATTTCAGATCCGCCCTTTGCTTTATTGAAATTTCATAAAATGACTTTTTTATAGAATCACATGAAAACAGTAACCATGTGCCCATACACAAAAGATATATTTGCATATACATATATCTTGATGGATCTTTGGCACTACTTGTTTTAAAACTGTCTATTTGGTATCTTATTAAACACTGAGTTCAGCATTAAGTAGTTTCTTGATTCATCTTCAGTGTAGTTTTTATGAATTTTTTATTAGTACAGTATAATTCCATACATAATACATTCATCCTTAGGAATTAGTACCCATACTTACCACATCTTGATCCTTTTTAATCAGCTGCAGTGTTATTTATTGTATGTTCTACTTGATTGCAGGTTATATAGGGTGGCAGTTCATTGATTGAATACGTTTTTCTTCAGCTTTTTTGAGTTCAGAAAGTCTGCATATGGAATGAATAATCTATTCAAATCTTAAAACAGGCATGTCTTCCAGTACCTTTTATAATTATGTTCGAGACAATCTACATCAGGTGGCCATTTCCAGCCAGAGCAACTTTGAAAGTACATAAAGAGTTAACCCAACTGTGTAAATGAATATGCTAATCAGTGTGCAATTTATCTCTGAAGAATCATATTTATTGTGTCCGCTATTTGATTAGATGGCTTCAATGTTCAATTAATCAGTTGCCTTTCAATATCATTCCTGAGAGCTGCTTAATTAATCTGTTGCACTACAGTCCAATTCATTCCATGAGCAATCCCTTGCTCCATTTTAAATGACAAAACCCAGGAACTGTGCCACATAAAGACTTTATGTCAGTGTCAGGTGAAGGCTGATAAGTGACTGGCTTTTTTTCCTCCTTTATCAGGTTAATCAAACCAATCAGCCCTATAGGATTTACATTTGTCAGAAATTTTAATAGGTTGAAACTATTGAGAAATGGAGGAGAAAAGCCATGCAGAAAATGGTGGTACTGATTGCATACCTCAGTGCAGCATGCTACTTTTGCTGAACAAATTGTTTTCCTTTTGTTTTCCAAAGGAGGAATTTAAAACACTCTGCTAATTAAACCCAGCGAAGATTATTATGCTGCACTTAACATAGGAAGCATGATACCTATACAATTGAAGCCAAAAATTGTGTGGGAACAGTTTATTCCTTCTCTAATGCTACTAATAGTTCCAAAATTAGTTCGTTGACTATTTACCTGTTTGACATTGCTTTGTGTACAACAGAGTAGACACGCTGAGAAATGGTTCCAATAACTCATTAATTAAATGATAGGCCCATGGGGTCTTTCTTTCCTTATTTATTTGCTAAACTTGTGTTCTCTCTCCTTTATTGCCTATTTTTCTGTTATCATTCAGTGTTACTCTCCTTTGCTCCAGAGAAGCAGAGACATTTTGGTAGAAGTTGAAACCAGGTCTTAGAGCATCTCCTTCACCTTCTAGACATCTTATACCAACTTTGTCTCCCAGAAGAACTTTACATAGATATACTTAGCATTCCAAAAGGGATTTATAACTTTGAAAAAGAACACTTGTTATCTCAGATAACTTCTAAAATATAATCAAATATCATAAGAGCATAGAGTAGTGTTTCTTTAATTGTGTGTGTTACACAGCCCTTTTGAGAAAACTAGTAATAGTGGTAGTAATGATGATGATACTACTACTAGTAGTAGTAATTGTCCTATATTTGAATACTTTTAATATGCTACATGCAAATTTCAATGCTGTATGTTTATATGTCATTTAATCTTACCTTCAAATCGTCCCTATGACCTATTATTTTGCCCACTTTACAGGTTAAAAAACACTGGGAGATTAAATAACTTGCTCACACAATTTAGTCCTGTTTAAAAAAAAGAGATAAGATTGTATCCGGGTGTGTATATATATATACGTGTGTGTGTGTATGTATGTATGTATATATATATAATGTCGTGCAAGGGATTTAAGTCAGGACCTGCGTTGAAGTATATCCCCAGCCCTTTTTTATTTTGAGACAGAGCCTCAGTAAATTGTGTACTCTTATCTGAAGTTGCAGTCCTCCTGCTTCAGCCTCCTAGAGTGCTAGTGTTAAAGATATGTGCCCACTGCTAACAGTTTGTAATTTTTGAAAATATAATTCAGAGAACTCCTGTAGCTTTTTGACAAGTATTTTGCTTTTCTTATCAAGTAATGTTTTATTAACTACTATTTTCATCATTATTTGAAGTTCTTTGTAACTTCAAAACAGTGCACAAAATTATATGAGATTATAGTAGATAGGTCTCAGTGGCAATTAACCATAAACAAAATACTTTTAGAAACAGAATTATTGGTGTGGAGTGCTAGAAAGTACAAGGGTGCAGTTAGCCTAAGACCTGGAGGGATCCAAGTAGTGAATATCATTAAATGTTGTCCTTCCCTGTCTCTTAGAATGTTTACTTCTATGATAACTCATTTCTAGTTTGAGACTGAGTATCTCAGAGATGTGGAAAGAGGACACTGGATCATTCTGTCTTTATTCCTGCCCTGTCTCCTTCATCTGCCAACTAGTAACTCCCAGTGATAACAAACAGAAACAAACTCTGGACTAGATCTGTTCTCACTGCCTACTGCTGGACAGCATCTAGAATCTTCCTGGCACAGCAGACAGGCTCACTAGCATTCGTTGAATGAATGGCTCACTATGTAAAGACAAACTTACTGAATCACTAAAGGAAGTTATGGCAAAGATCTATCTTTTGAAATATTCAAACTAAAAGGTTATTTACAATCTTGGTTATATTATGGTAAGATTTCATCAAGGTCTGATTTTCATGATTAATAATTTATTAAAAATAATAAGTTCAAAATATAGCAAGGCAGTGTAGAAATGGGATAAATAGGTAACAAACATGGACATACAAATGGAATGGCTGAAAATGTCAATAAAAACATATTGAGAAGCATAACACACACACGTGCGTGCACACACACAGACACACACAAATAATAAAAATAAAGTTTTGGCTTAGCTAATCTTCAGCAAAGTTTCTATTTGGACAAGTTTTTTCTTTATTTAAAGACTTGTATGTTTGTGTACACCTTGTACAAAAGTAGCTATTTAACATTATCTGAATATTCAAAAGTAACATATTGTCATTAAATAGAACATATAAAGTTTAAGCCTTTTTGTATGACTTTAGGAATGAGCATCATGAATATTAACTATACACTGACACTCTTGGGAGCTATTTCAGGCATTTTGAATTATTTGCCTTGGTTTTAAATGTTATGACTCCTATGACTGACTCCCCGCTCTGGAAAATTTATTTATTTATGTTCTTAAGTATATTAATGGATTTAATTTTCGTTACATGTATTTTAAAAGATGTTTAAAATGTTTTTAAAAATTACAGAAACAAAGAAATCAGCCTACTAGTGATTGAAGTAAGATGTGTAAGATGTATGTTATGAGGTGCTGTAGATTTGCTAAAGAAAGTCACATGTGACCAGCAAAGAGGTATCATATGTTGCAAATTTTTATGTTCAAAGGTGCAGAAAAATCAGAGCTATTTCTTGTGTGGGCATATCCTTTCTGATTTCTTCAAGTTTTCCCGTATGTTTTTCATTGTGCTTCATCAGAATTTCCTCATCCATTCCTTGAATTTTTGTCATATCACTGTCATTGCTCTTGCAGCATTGTACTATCACTGTTTAGTTAGAAAGCTCTTTAGATAGAGAGACGTGTTGTTCATTTTTGTGTCTTTAAAACCTAGCACAGTGTGTGGAAAATTGTGACCAATAAATACAAGTTAAATGAATAAAAAGGTACCGATTATCTCCTAAAAACTATTATCAATAAAAAAACGGATATCTAAGATACTCTTATAACCTTCCTTGCTGGAAAAAAAACCTTTTAATTATTGAACCAACACAGTGCAGCCCAACACCTGCAGTTAGAGGACTCACTTAACTCAGATAAGTTCTAAAGATATGGGTGGGTTGCTAATTGTAATATATTTTGAGAAGTTACTTCAACCCGATACTTGATGTACAATGCAGTAATGAGTTTTCTGTTGCTTTAAAGTGCTCTCAGTACAATGATTCCTTGCTGGTTCTTTAAACGCACAATTCATTACGATTAATGAACCCAGGTATATCTTGACTATTGTAGGAAAACCAGTCATATAGCTTTTTGTGGACCACAAAAGGACCCTACACTAGCATGGTGAGAAGTAGTAGATTTCATTAAGCACACCAAAAATAAGGACTACTTTATATGATAATTTTGTCTTGTTTTGGTTTTGTTTATTTTTGTCTTTAATTGATTATACCATTATTGGTTATCACTTACTGATATCTCTGAATATCTACTTACTCAAAAATTCAAGTTCCTAGTGTTAAAGTGGCAAAGTATATATATTCAAACTTAAAATTATCTAAATAAAATAGGATGTAGTTCCCATCAGTACCTGAAACCATTCTGATGAGTTGTGGTAAAAAGAATGATAAACCTGCATTCCACATCTAGATGAAGGTTACAGCTAACTACTCCATAATTCAAACAAAAATCCTGAAAACATCTTGAATTTTGAGCTCTCTTTTAGCTTTTGAAATCCGTGATTTCATCTGCATAAGTGCTGCTCCGGGTTTTCAACTGTCCCTTTTTTGGGAGTCATATCATTTTAAATAGTATCCTGCAGGGATACCTTTTCTATCTGGTGAGTTTACTGTTAATCTCAACCCCTCTAATGCAAATAATCCTTTATACTTAGTTCTTGGAGAGTTTTTTTCTAAATGTGAATCCTTTTATAAACATTTAACACCTTCAGAATAAAAGCCAAATACCTTACTCAAATGTTCACATTTCATTCTTAACACTTACTAAATATCAAGTATTGTGCCGGATACAGAAGATTTCTAGGATTGCTCTTCGCTGGCTGTACCTCCTAACTTCCTACCCATCATATTTCTGTCTAGAACTACCATCTACCTACCTTAGATCAGCAGTAAACAAATGACGTTACCATGGCAAGCTCTGTTGTATGGAAATGTTGTATGTAAAATTGCCTTCTATTTTCCTTTTCAATTAGATCATAAGCCCTTGTGGTAGTAAGGGACTTTATCCCACACAGTGATGACTGAATCCATAATCAGAAATATAGTTTGTTTAAAGTTCAAAATGATGACCTTATTGGTGCATGATGATTAAAGCATTATAAAGAAAGAATGGAGAACTTCCTAGGGAAATTATTTCTTCTGTCAGTTCCTGGCTCTTCTGCTTTGCACTCACTTTAACTGACTAATCATTAGAGTTGGACAGAAAAGAGGCAGTAACTTATGGAAACTATACCATTCATAAGAAGCTCCAAAAAATGTAAAAACCATGGAATTCTTTGGAAGGAACAGAAGAAAACTGTTGAAAGTATTAATTGAAGGAAGACCTTGGGTGAGAGAAGGCAGAATCAGAACAGTGTTAGGAAGGGAGCAGGCAGAGGAAGGCAGTTCTAGTGGTCTGTGGTGGAGGCTCTCTCTGGTATGACTAATTGAGAATTGATTGTGCATGCAGAAAGGTTATGTTTTATTAAGGGAAACCTTTTTTCCCCCTTGTCAATATGGAATCCGGTCTTCTGCAGATGTTATTTCCTTCCCATATAAACCCTCATTAATTTATGATTCATTGCATTGCTTTAAAAGTGCTGTACAGATTTCCTATTTCTCTCACATGTAGTGCTTCTAACAGAGAAAGTCAAGTGGATATAGATGGAAAAGCTTCTGTCTTGAGGACTGCATGCCAGACTTGCTGGTGCCAAAACATTTTACCAGTCATCTCGTATTAGATCATTGTAAATATTTCAACATGCCATTTTGCAGGCTCCATGAAAATGAACTTGGGCTCTACAACAGTTCTTTCACAATTAACTGTAAATTGACCCTGGTTTTAAGAATCTGGAGTCAAAAGAAAAAGGCCCCCGAGTAGGAATATGTTAGTTTTGAGCTTAGGGACCCTTACAGAGAGGGGCACATTCATCATATGCAGAGTCTGAGGTCTCAGTCAATAAAAAGAGAGAAGGAAATGAATGCTGGGCTTTCTATCCTAATTCCTGTCTCTGCCACTAAATTGACAGAACTTGGGAAATAGTTTGACATAATGATATAGGAGAAGTCAAAATGACTTTTCAATTTCTAATTGCCCAAGATACCATTAGTAAAGATAGTAATTAAAGCAATTATTTCAATGACCATTTTCTTTGAATTCTACTTTGCTGATACGTAGGAAATTGAAGGCTAAATTGATAATTTCAACATTTAAAAAAAAGAGAACATCTTGAATATGAAATGTTTTAAGAGATACACAAATTCAAGCCTTGGGCCTTTTTAGGGGTTTCACATAAATTTGTGGAGTGTGAATGTGTGTGTGTGTGTGTGTGTGTGTGTATGTGTGTGTGTTGAACTGGTTGTATTAGAATGGAGTGTCATACAGGATTTAAAATCTCGTGTATCCACACTTTTCACATGGAGAACAGAAAGAAAGAAAGAAAGAAAGAAAGAAAGAAAGAAAGAAAGAAAGAAAGAAAAGAAAAGAAAAGAAAAGAAAAGAAAAGAAAAGAAAAGAAAAGAAAAGAAAAGAAAAGAAGGAAAGGAAGGAAGGAAGGAAGGAAGGAAGGAAGGAAGGAAGGAAAGCAAGCAAGAAAGCAAAGCAAGCCAGCCACATGTGAACAGATGGAAGTATGTGCCTAGATTAAAGGTGCACTGGTAGTTCAGTTATGATTAATGCCAAACAGGATTACAGGACCAGGGTGGCCAAATATTGTATTTTGCTAAGGAAAACTAAAAAATGTATATTTTTATCTAATCTCACATGAATATCTGCAATTAACTTATAAAGGCCAAATAAATGAAAACATACCTATGAAACAAGTCTATATTCTAAGAGGCTACCAACATTGAAAGTCTTCCTTCAATTAAGATTAGAATCTTACTGGAAAAAAAACAGTGCTTTTTAAGCAATTCAGAACTACTATAAGCCATTTCATAGTTAGATGCCATATTAAATAAAATGAAATGTCAGTGGACAAACTTGTAAGTGTTCTGTGAGATCAACATTAGCTGAGGTTTAACAGAATTATGTGAAGAAGTGGGACCTGAGATTTTGAGGCCAGGTGGCTATCAGTGGAAATAAACAAGTGAGAAATAATAGAGATGAGAATTTGAGCAAATAGTGAATGGTCTATACTGATTGAAAACAAAGGGAGGAGTGGAACTGTTTCCTTTAATGCTGAGTTCATTGTCTAATTCCCTGTGCTCTGCCCCCTCCTACTTGATGTAGGATAAAATGGGGGTATGTATTAATTAAATACATATTGAGTACTTTCTGGGTGCCAAGCACTACTCTAAGCTGTGCAGTACTGGGAAGTTCTTCATGCACATGGACCTAGGTTCGATCCAAATTTATTACAAATTGATCACAAAGTACAAATTGTTCACAAGATACTTTTAGCAATTCTAGAAGGAAGTAAAGTTTCTTGATAATTTCATAATTCTAGGAAAAGTGAAAATAAAATTTTATTTTTTCAGTTATAGGAGTATTAAATAAAATAGGGATAATTCTCACCACAAAATTTATAAGATTTATATATAGAAAACTAGAAACTATTACAGAGAAATGAAAAATTTCAAGAAACATTTTAAGGTGAAACACTTTAAGATAACAATTTTCTGTGAAAATCCGAAAGTCTTGAAATCATTAAAACAATTTTGAAAAGGAAAAAAAAACTTTGGAAGGCTAGTATGAGATTATATTCAGAATTAATACAGATCAATAATATCTTATTTACTCTTTCAATTTCTTATACTAGGGAAACAATACAATGTTTGCACATATGAGCCTGACGTATTTTACCTATAAGTATGGACTCAAGGTACATCCATTTATCTACAGAAGTCTCCAGTTTATCTTTTTTATGGCTGCATAATACTCCATTGTGTAAAAAAAAACATCTTTTTTTTATTCATTCCTTGGTTGACTGGCATTTGGGTTGTTTCCAAGATTTTGCTGTTACAAATTGTGCTGCTATAAACATGAGTGTACATATATCACTGTAATATGATGTTTTTAATTCTTCTGGGAAAATACCCAGAAGAGGAGTAGCTGAGTCAAATGAGACCTCTAATCCTAGTTTTTTGAGAAGTCTCCACGTTGATTTCCATAGTGGATGGACCAGTCTACACTTCAAAAATAAAATTTTAAATAGACATTCTATATTGGACCAAATTCTATGTCAAATATTATAGAAGCAAGTGAGTATAAAAAAAAAAAAAAACAATACCCTGGTTTTCCAAGTCAGCCTGTATGTCCATCAGAAGATGAGTGGATAAAGAAAATGTTGTATCTATACATAATGACATACTACTCAGCTATAAAGAAGTATTAATTCATTTTTGGGAATATGGATACAGCTGGAACATACAGTGTTAAGTGAAATAAATCAGACATAACAGCTTAAATACTATATATTATCCCTCATTTAAGTTAGACAGTGTAAATAAAAAACAAAATAAAGGATTTATAGGAAAAAAAACAAGGAAATAGATATTTTGCAAACTGTAACAGGCCCAAGAGACCATAAGTGCGGGAGTCGGGGGAGAGAAAGCTTTAAAATGTCTCGTGTACCAGATACTCACTAGGAATGTAAACAATATATGTTGTAAACAAGAACTAAAAATAATAACAATAGCGGTGAAAATTGGGGAAGGGGTTCTAGAGACAAAGAAGGAAGGTGGGTGAGTAGGGGAAGGAGAAAATAAAGAATCAAGGTGGATTACGTAGATGTGCTTGTTCCCTAAGATACATGCAAACTTCATGTATTATAAACATGTATTAATAAAATCTTTTAAATGTTTATAAAAAATTAGAAGTGGGTAGTCAAAAATAAATATATAGCAATTTGGTCAACAATAGCTTTGGTTAATACATGTCATTCAGAAGCTACTGAGTAACATCCTCCAAACATATTAAAAGCAGAAAAACATAACTGTTTGCAGGACAGTAATACTGGTATACCTCCTCAAAACTCTTAGATATGTACTATTAGTAATATCACATTTCATGAGGAAGTAATATGCATGTATTAATGTTTTTTAAAAAGGCTTCTAACTTTAGCAAGCATACTCCTTTTAAAAATATGACAGCCTGGTTTATAGTTGAGGTATATTGCAAATCAAAGGACCCATATTGCACAGTGTACAATATGATGCATTTTAAAAAATAATTAACTTATTAACTACTGAATATGAATTAGTACTGTAAGGAAAAAACTTTATTCAGATGTTGGTTGCCCATAGCAAAATAATTTGCAAATGTAACATTAACAAAATGTCTATATTTGATGTTTCAGACTCAGCATTACTTTTAAAACTTGATCAAATAGTTGAAAACCATGCCAGCAGCAGTAAAGTCTGTGTAGGTTAATATAAAATATGTACTTACAAAGCTTGCATTGCATAGTAACATTCAGTTTTAAAAAAATATTATGTTGGTTGGCCTAACCTTTCCATGCATTTCTTACACTCGTCCTATCTAAGCATGATTCCAAGACACACAGAATATTAGCTGTGCACTCTCTAAATTTAACTTGAAGCTCAAGAGATATCACATCCATATGTACAAAAAAAGTGTCAGCATGACCATCTTAAATCTATATCTTAGATATTATTTTTAAAAGCTACTTTTTCATAAGTGACATTCTATATAACAAGTATAATGCATTAACCGTATTTTGTTGCATCCCTTTCACAGAACCATACTTCTGTCACAAAAATAGATAAAATCAATATCCACTTAATACTTTTGGTTAAAAAATGTAAACCCAGAAGGAATTTCCCAGCATGTGAATTTTAGTAATATTTCACCTCCCTCAGTCCTATTCTTACTGTGTCAGCACAACATTATCTCAGGCTGCAGCCATTAGGATAGTTTTCCCTCTAATGCTGGGTCTCTTTCATACACTTTACTACCTGCTCTGATGAATTTTTTAATCTTCACAAATGTGTTTCCCAATTTGTCTATTTTTGTGTTCAGTAATCCTTAGTTTATATGCTAAGAAGTTTAAGTTATAGCCACTTTTTGGTTATATAACGTTGAAACATAATTTTCCATATTTAACACTTGACATACTTTTTTGAGGTGTCTTTATGAAAAATAAAACTTTCTCATTAAGTTATTTGGTTTGCAACTTACAAGAATTGCAAATTTGGACAGTTGTGTGATGAAAAAGACTACTCAGTGGGTGTACCTGACACCAGACTGATTCTTATGAAAAGTGAAAACTTGCAATTACTTTTTAAAAAATTTTTTGACTTTTGGAGATAACATAGATGTTTACCTTTTTCATAGTTAATGTGTTATAATATTTAACTGCAGAAAACTGAGGCCGTGGATTTAGAGATCGAATGAGGCTCTTTGGAAATTTAGAAGACTTTGTTTTGCTATTATTTTTCCTTAAAATTATTTAGTCAATGGAAGACTTACTGTTCCTTGGGACAGTTTATGGACTTCACATCCTTCATGAGGAAGGCTTTTGAAACTCACAGATATTTTGTTCACAGGAAAAAATGTACAATTTATTTTTCAGCTTTAGTGCCCCTGAAATATCTGCTACCTTCTAAGCAACCTTCATTCCATATGTATGCTAGATCAGGGGCATAGATCAGGGGCCAGGCATGATTTAGTAGACTGAGCATGTGTCTTTGTCCAACTGTATCATTAGAAAGTGTTGGTTAAATTCCTACTTTTTTATCAAAACTTTCACTGAAAGTATCTACTTCAAGGAATGTTTTGCTCTATGAAATGAAATATAATAAAATAAGTCAATGATTAAAAACAGTAAATAATTTTTATATTATGTATAATCCTTATTTCTAAAATTTCTTTATACAAAGCTGCTGTGGTTTAGACCTAGAAAATTTCCCAAAAGTCTTATGTGTTCCAAGGTTGGACACACCTCTGGAAGGCAGTTGGGTCATGGAGGTTCTCTGTGCTCAACAGTGGATTGATCCACTGAAGAATTCAGAGGTGAATGTGCTGTTAGGAGTTTGACTTTGGTCAAAAGGGGTAGGTCAGTGGAGATGTGCTATGGAAGGGTAAATCTCCATCCCCAAGCCCTGTTTATCCTCTGTGTTTCTTGGCTTTCCTGGTGTGAGCAGCTTTCCACTATGCTCCTCTGCTGTGCCGTTTGTGTGTTGGATTCAGCTATGGACTGTAATCACCAGCGAAAGTAAATGCTGCTCCTTTCAATTGTAGATGTCAGGTATTTTGTCCTAGTAATGTGGACAATGACTTAAGACTGAAGGTTTTAGTTAGGGAAGAAATGTGAGCACTTATAAAGGTGTCTTAGTTATTTTTCTCTCATTGCTGAGACAAAATACCACATACCCCAAATTAAGGAAGAAAAAGTTTATTTAGCTCACAGTTGGTGGAGGTTTCAGTCCATAATCAGCTGTTACTAAGGCAGGGTGGCATAGCACAGGGCCAACACTTCAAGGTGGCAGAAGACAGCAAAAAATGAGCAAAAGTAGGGAGAGCAAGCATGTTGTCTTCCCTTATATTGTAAACAGGTTACCACTCCCTAGGATCGGTGTGGCACTTACACCATCTCACTGCTCTTCTCTTGCATAGGATGAGGATGTTTACAAAGTGAGGACCTTGGCCGCCTGCTGAGTACCTTAAAGTTCCAAACTTTTCAAGTTGATACAATGTATCCGCCATTCCAAAGGGACTTTGTATTTAGTAAACATATGTAGATGACTTCTGCTTTCCCAAGTCATTTCTATTTTAATCTAGAAAAAAATTGTGTCTTGGAGGAAGGAGACTCAGTCTTCTTTTATGTCTTATTATCAAAAGAAGTTTTATCAAGAAATAATCCTTCCCAGAAGAGGTGACTGCATGTCATAATCAATGGGATTTTAACATGAGGACTTTGATTTTCTTTGAAAAAGTAGCTACAAATAATATCATGGTAGCAATATTAATACCATGTGAAAAGTAACAGCAGTTTGGTAGACGAAATACCAGAATCCATGTTACTACTTAGGAATATTTGTGTGATAAAATTTACATATAGATTATAATTGTATAGTTTTACAAGTTTTGACAAATGCATTCAACAGTGCAACAACCTAGTCAGTAAATACAAGGTTTTTACTACCCAGAAAGTCCCATTGTGGACCTTTCCAAGTTAACACTTCGTCCCCTGTCAGTGGACAACCATCATTTCAATTTCTAATATTATAGACTGACTTTGTCTGTTCTTGAATTCCATGTAAATGAAATTGGATGGCATATATTTAAGAAGGCTTGATAAAGAGAAAAAAGTGTCTCAGTAGTCAGAAGATGCTAAAAGGTTTTCATCATGATAAAAGAGGTTTGTTCTGTTGTTGGGCTTAGAGAAAAAGAGGTTGTGGAGAGTAGGAGGTGAAAGATTAAAAACAGTATATAAACAATAACATTTTGAAAGACTATAAACATACCTGTTCTGAGATGTCCATAACAAGGTGTGTAACAAATTTCTTAGCCATGTCAGTCCACACTGCTGCATGCCTTTTTCCAGAAATTTGTGAGCACTAAAAATTAGATGTAGGGCAATCAGAACACATGATGTAGCTATGATTAGTCATTGGCAACATGGGTTCATGAATGATAATTAGAGCATCCTCAAAACAGAAAAAGTCAACTTGGTGGAATCAAAGAAGTGGCAGGCACTGTGAGTTGGAAGGACATTTAAAAATTCTAGTTATTTGTGGGTTAACAAATTTGTTACCAGCTATCAAGTGTGTCTGAAAGTAGCATTCTCTGCTTTATACCTTAGTTCTCACTCCAACTTTAAAGAAGTAATTTGTTTATCTGAACACATTTTTGATAATCCTCAGCACCTTTAGGAAATGTTTCATCTTAGCTTGTATTACTATTGTTATTACAAGTAAACATTTAAACATGTTTGTAATGACTGTCTTCAAAACATACTCATTTTTGTAAGAATCCCTTTGGTGTTTGTACTCTGAGTAACTACTTTGGAGATAATTATATACAGTGCGTTAGCTACTTTTATTCTCTAGTTTTAATTTTTCATAAAATAAGTAAAAAAAAGATTTCTGAAAAGAAAAAAGTAAAAAAAAAAGGTATCTTTCAGATTAAATCAGGCAAAATGTAGATTACCACATAATATCAAAGGTAAACATCTGAGTTTAAACACCAGGAAAAACGCAAAGAAGCAGTTTTTCTTAGAAACTCAGTTCTACAGTGGCTTCACTATTAAGGAGCAAAGCCACTTCCTACATTGTCATGCATTTTATGGAACACCCAACTTGCATTTTCCCTTTTTTTCTTTTTAAAGCAGTCCTAACATAGTCCTTAACATCTCTTTCGTTTCCTTTCATCATTCTTTCTTTACCCTGAATTTCTAGCTTGAAGAATGTGATGATGACTGACTTT
Source organism: Dolichotis patagonum (assembly GCA_004027295.1). Classification (NCBI taxonomy): domain Eukaryota; kingdom Metazoa; phylum Chordata; class Mammalia; order Rodentia; family Caviidae; genus Dolichotis; species Dolichotis patagonum. The sequence continues at coordinate 37,494 of PVJX010003972.1, forward strand.
TTATTTCTGTTCCATGATTATGCTGTCCTACCTTCTCAGCATTTAGAGGGAACTCCTGCCCCTGTAGGTTGAGATCCTCCTAATTTTCATTGCCTCCACCACCTAATAAATGTCTTTGTGGTCATCTTGAATGTTCTCCAAGAAAGCATGAGATGAATAGGCCAGAGTGACTATGCTGTTAAGTGCAAATAGCAACCATTTCAGCAATCAGGGGCCAGAGATCAGGCAAAAGTGTTCTTCATCATTGTGCCATCCTCACTTGTTTATTAAATGGTTACTCATTTATTAAGGGCTCATATTTTCTGAAGATTCTGCTTCCTGTACAAATGTTTAAGTGATATTCTTATATACATTTATTCCTTTTGTGTTAAAAATCCTGTAGGTTTCCATCTCTATTAGTTATCAAAGCCATTCTTTTTCATGTGTTAGGATGTAGCTCAAAGGTTAATTTGTCCATCCAGCTTAATCAAGAGGTGACAGTACTCTGCTGTCCTTGAGACATGGGAATGAAAAGGTTGTGAACCTTGACTGTTTAGAACATTATTTTAGCACATATTAATTAGTGGCAAATGACCTGGATTGATTCTGTCTAGATCTGGGTGAAATGAACAGGCAGATCTTTGACTTCTAGCCTCAGAAGATAGAAGCTGGTTGTGGGACTTTTCCATAGGAAGACAAAATGCCTCAACAGCTTGAATGAGTTTGACTTTTGATTTTGTCCATCCCACCTATGGTGTGTAGTCTCTTCAGAAATGATTTACACTAAGCAAACTCATTAGAAACTGATTTGTAAAGCAAAATGATATTTTATCAGTTTGCAGGTAAAAGAGCTTGGGCTTCAGAATCATGTAAAATGGAATTTAATTTTCAACCTATCTAATCACTGTGCAACTTTGGAGATATTTAATCTCTGTGTTTAATTTTTGTGTTTGTAAAATGCTTATAATACTTATTCAAGACTCTGATGAGAATTGCCATATACTATCCAAGCAAAGTAGATACAAACTTCTGGAATATATTGTGATAAAGAAATACTAGTTTCTTTATCTTCAAGCCGGTTGAGAACAGAAATGTTTATCTAGTAAAAGTTTGGTGCCCTTTAATATAGACTCCTTCAGAATGTCAGACTACAGATTAAATAATTTCATGAGCATGTTTTTACACAAAGGTGATATTGTCATATAGTACACATTTAAGGAATTGATTTTCTTTGAACTAGGAATATTTCTGGGTAGATGATTAATATTGAACAATAGGTTTAACTATCATCTTTCAAAGAGAATATGAGAGAAGTACAGGGAAATTTTTACTACACAGATCCTTTTTATTCAGTATTCTTTATTAGTTGCCAGTGGCTTGTAATTTCACTTAGAAGATGACATTCTTAATTTGTCTCCTTGTCTTACTGTGTTTTATTAGGAAACTAGGATCTTCAGAGAAGGTAATTTAAATCTATTCATAGTAAGTATAATATAGTGTCTACAATTTTACATTTATCCTTATTAACTTTAATTTGAATGATTTTTAAACCACGGTTATAAAATTAAACTTTTTGTAGCCTATAGAAAAACACTTAAAATCAAACAATTACAATTAAATATCTTATTTTTCCAAATAGCATGTGCCTCTTATTATATATATTTGACCATAACTGTCTGAGATGTCTTCTTAAATAACTTTCTTAATTTTTCATCTTTCATTTTAATATTTCAGTTTGGCCAAGCCCTCGAAAAAATGAAGCAAATTTAAGAGATTCCTTCTAGGTGTATTGTTCCTTGAAAAAGTAGTGATAATTTATACCAACCCTCAAATTTAAGTATGATGTAGGATACAGGTAATAAGATAACATTTGTAATATAATGCGGTAATTTTGTTACTATGAATACAGTGTGATAGTAGAAAAAATTCAAGGTTTAAGAAAGGATGTCTTGATTAAGGGTGAACATGTACCTGAAGGTTAGCCCGGAGACAATTAAGGAACTTTTGCTAAACTTTTGACTATCCTGCTGCTCTATTTCTCTAGTGCTAATGTAGACTAGAAAAAAAAATTGGGAAAGATGTAATACCTTTTTACTTGCCACTTTAAAAAAAGACAAGTTAGTAAGAAGTTGAGTTAGTCAGTCATTGGTTTAGTGCTTGTTTTATATAGTAATGCTAGGATCCAGTAGCAACCTTATGATCTTCCCAAGATTCCTGTGATGACAGAATATTTAATTCATACTGTGATTGGCATGTTTGCATGGAAAAGCATATGAAAAAATGATTAATAAAACATAAGTTTCAATAAAATACAATATTAACAGTAATTGAATCAGCACATAGGTTTTTCAGAACAATTTGATCAATAGACTGGAGCCAGTGGTAGAATCAAAGCATGGTTTCAATAATATTTCACTTGGGTTTCAGTGTTAGTTCCACATCTCCTATTCTCTGACCATAACAATGTGTTCTTCTGGTTTACTTTACCCCAAAAAGTCATTGATATAAGAGGAAAGTACTGTCTTTTCAAAATCCATTTACCTTCTCCTACCTTGTTCTTCGTTCCTCCTTCCCACCCTGTATTCCATAGTCTTTTTAGTATTGTTAGATTCTTATAAACTGTAACTTTTCTGACCCTTTCATCTTGTATTTTTCTTATTTAAGCAAGCTCAAACTTCTTTAAATCCAGCCATCCATATACTCTAGATTTACACACAAACTGTTGAGCATAGCTGGAGAAAAATAATACAGCTATTTAGATTGATCTAATACAAAGTTCATAACCACACATCTCAAGTGAGCATTCACCACTGCTCAGGAATCCTGCAGTCTTAAGAGACTGCTTTCTCACGAGCTTGTGTCTTATCCTCTGAGTATATTAAAACTGGAGTATGTGTGCAATGCTCTCACCCACACTCATTCAAACATTCTATGAATGTTTCATAGAACATTCTGTCACCTATACCTTTCCCTCAAAGTAAAATCATGGAAAGGTATTCAGCTCAATTAACCATTAGCCAGTGTGGGCTGTGGATAATAAAGGAGGGCAAAACAGTTTTTCTGTAAAAGTTAAGGTGACTATCTTCAACTCTATGCTACATTCATTATTCAAAAGATTACTGTCAATATTGAAACTATGTTTTTAAGCATCAATGTCTGCTTAATTACTCATTCCATCATTATGAGTATGTACCTGTGGTTTTGTTAGTATCTGTGGGTTTGTCAGTATTACAGGTAGTGGTGAGGTTTTGGAGCATTTGGTTTCACTGTCAGTAATTGGGAAAATATCCTCTGAGGATTTAGCAATTACTTGCAGCATATGCTCTTTTTCCAACGACATAAAATAGATTATATAGACTTCATTACAAGAATCCTGATGCTCCTGTGTTACTTGCCCTTCCCTAATTTTGAATTAAAGATGTAATTAGGAACTGAATAGAACTGTGGCATGCTCTCTGCATGTCAACTTCTTTTTGTGATATGCATGAAGCAATTTCGTGTGTTTATGTATGTGTTGTAGCTTTTCCATAAAGCAAGTCTGAGATGAGATTGAGCTATTATTTGGAAAATTTTATAAGAATGTATTTTTTTCTGCTTACACAAGAGGATGGTTGGTCTGATTAAATTGTTCCCAGAACATAAGGCTAATCCCAGAAGATTCACAGCATCTGTATGTACCTTCATTGATAATTGGTGTATTTTGCTAAGAAACTGTTTTCAAAGACAAATGAAAATATTCAGACCTAAGCCCCTTTTTGTAAAAAAAAAAAAAAAAAAAAAAAAAAAAAAGAAAGTTTATCATCATTTTACATTTAAAAGTATTCTGTTTTCCTTTCATATCAGGAAAAGGCAATGTCTGTCAATTTGAAAATGAAGATGTTTGAGACCATTGACAATAGACATAGTAAATCTATTTATGCTAATTAAAAATTCTAATATTTTAAACACTTAAATTTATAAGAACTACTTTATAATTTATAGGAACTATTATTTTCCCCAGTTTTTTTAGTTTTGTTACATGCAAGATATTTTATAGGTTCCAGTTGGTTCATATATTCAACTAGCCAGCTAAAGAATACTCCTCATATTAGCTCAATTAAGGCAAAAATATGCTAGACAGTCTAACAGCTGCACAAATGAGACAGTTTAGTGTGTTCTTCTCATCAGACTTAAAGTATTACTTTGTCCCTGTAAAGGTACCTAGGGTCATCTACTTAGTTATCTGCTTTGGCTGAAAACCTAGAAAGCATTTTCTAACCTATTTTTCTTCTTGGATGTGTTGGATTATATTGTCAGAAGGCAGAGAGGGTTATTTTCTTGATTTTCATTTAAATTATCAAGCTAAGACAATGTAGAATATTTTAAGTTTATAATTTCCTCAATATATTTTAAAATGATACAGATAATCAAATAATATTCATGTGAATTTAGTTTATATGGTGTCAGATTTTAAAATGAGATTTTAAAATACTTCGATTGCTTTGAGAAAAAAATCACTCAGGTAAATCTACAGAAATAACAGTAAATTACAGTACACATTCTATTCATTTGTTTCAGTTGTCTATTTTCTTGAAACTAGTTTACTGCTTAAGTTAGCATTTCTCCTCAAAATGGTCTTCACTGAGTAGATAAAATACATCCATGACTTTTCATTAACTGAAGCATAAGTTTTAAATACAGAACACTTGATCTCCCCCTACACACAATGTGATAAAGCTTTTTATCATCAACTATAGCTACTTTATAAATTTCATGCTCAGGAAAACATCTGATTGAGTAAATTTAAGAAAAGATTTTTCTCAAAATAGTATTTCTAATTATTGGACTTTTAAGTAACTCGTCTACCTTATGTTTTCTGCATTTATGAGGAACTCTTCACTGCACCTCTCCACCTTTCCCTCTGAACTACATCCTAGCCACCTTCCCCATGCTCGCAGTTCTCTTGTTTTAAAAATGGAATTCTGTAACCCAACTTTGCCTCTCTCTTCTGACTGCCTCTTTGTTTTGCATTCTTCCTCATTTACAGTAAAATCCTTTGCCATTTGCTATCTACCATCACTAGTTCCATTTTCCCATATTTATGTCCTTCCTTGCTCACTCCTTGTCTCCCGTCCTTCTTTCATTCCTGCCTATTTGCCTACCTGCCTGCATTCCTTTGCTGGGAATTGAACCCAGGGCCTCTTACATGCTAAATACTTGCTTTATCACAGAGCTCCAATTCCAGCACAAGGGAATTGCAAACTTCAGCCCTCCATAAAAATATCAACTGCAATCTTATGGGCTTCTAAAGCCTTCATTTTCACATGATTTTCTTATGGATTATAAACCACTGATGATCACTTCCTTGAAAAATGAATTGGTGCCCTTTCCATACTACACAGTATGGCTTCCTTTTGTACCTCTGGTCTTCCTTTGTTGCTCATTCTCAACTATCCAACCTTCAAAAGCTGGAATTCCTTTAGCTCTAGTTGGCAAGTTTCTGTATCAGTTCTTCTCTTTCTCTAGCTAGTTTCATTCAGAAGCTTGACTCTCATTTGTCTCTGTCCTGATGCTCATATTGACACTTTTATATGAAAAAATTGCTTTGATACCAAGATGCTTCAGTTGAGCTGTTCAACTAAAATTTTCTTCTCATAGCTTCTACACTAAAACTCAGAATATTCTAACAAGGAATGATCTTCTACAGATGTGTACCTCCTCCATTTCTCCAGCTCAGTAAGCAGCATCACCATTCATTTGGTCGTCCAAGCTAAAAACCCAGGAACCTTTGTTTATGAAACAGTCCTCTCAGTCTCCAAATACAGAATATCTACTATTTCTTTCAATTTTACGACCTCTGTCAAAAACCTCTTCAGATACCTATGTATGTTAGAGAAATTGAAAAGAAACATTATGTTTTACATTTATCCACATATTTACACTTTTAACTTCATTGTTTTTGAAGTTTTGAACTATTACTATTAATTTTCTTAAAATGAAGAATGGGTTTTAGCATTTCATTCTGTAGAATATTTTTGTTGAGTACATAATTATGCCTAAAATTACTTTTCTTTTAAATATTTTAAAGATATTGATTTATTGTCCTCTTGCTTCAGTTGTTTCTATTTGGAACACAAGTAATTTCTTCATTATTTTTCTCTATGTAATAGATCGGCTTTTTCTTAGTGACTTCAAGAGTTTTTTTGATTCTGAATTTCATAAGTTCGACTATGATATCCCTGGACTTGACATTATTATATTAAAACTGCTTGAGTTTGCTAATTCCTTAAATCCTATGGTTATGCCTTTCTCACAGCTGTAGAAAATTTGGCCATCTTCTGTTCCACTATTTCTCCATTCTATTACAGGAGATTTAAATGTTAAAATTTCTTAAATCTCTGCTTAAGTTCTCAAAGAATTTTTAATATTTCTTAAACATTTTTTTCTGTCTTTTCCCATATAACTTGAGACATAATAATGTGTGTTTACATGTGTGTATGTTTATGGAGTATGAAGTACATCTTAAGAGGTGCTTTGAGGAAGGAACAGAATTCTGAACATTTGACCTAACAGCAAATCACAGAGCTCAGATCGAAATCCCTCTAAGGCCTGGCATCACCATGACAGTCATCTGGGAATGGTGAGGGTCATGATGGGCTAATGTGGCAAAAATTATCTTGTCAGGTTGACAACTTTTCTCTATACATAGAAGAAAGCTTTATTTTAGTTATTTTAAACTTTTATGCACTGTTACCTTAAATCCCTCGTGTTTATGAAATAAAATTTCACATAAAATGTATTTTCTGAGAACAATGTATTCATGTTGGAAAATGCTTACCAGAGGGACAAGGCACAGTGATTTGTTTCCCTAGTCTCATAAAGTAGTTTGACAGAATTGCTTTTGGGGGGATTCTTTCCTTTGTTTCCAGTCTAGTGGAAAGAAGGCACCAGAGAGCAAAATCCTATTGTCTGACTGATGAGATTTTGCTCAGGCTGTGACAGTGCATAACTCCTCTCATTGCCCTCTCTGTTGACCCTCCAGAGAGGAGGGAAGTAACAACCTTGGGGCCTTCAGAAGCTTTGATTTTTTTTCTTATACTATTTATAAGATGAAGAAACAGCAGCAATCATGAGAGTGAAAAGTGGAATGTGTCTTTTAGTCAGAAAGTTAACACAGAATTGGTGAACACAGATTGCTGAATAGAGCAACTAGTCTTAACATTCACAAACGACACATTAAAAACTTTTGCTTTCTCAAACCAAAAGCTATGTTTATAATTATAGACCAAAAGCTGCTTTTAAATGTTATTCACTGATTGCAAGGGGGATCAGGACAGTCTTAAATTATTTGTAGCTAAATTCTGTTCATTTTCCAATACTGAGAAATAACTGTGATTTCATTTTTCACCAATGGAAGTAAGGACTTTATTTTCTGAAGCATTGAAAATTAATAACACTGGTGATAGGTCAATGAGTTAAAGATGTAATGTTAAGCACTAAAAAGACGCTAAAATAAGTGAATTGAAGATAAATTAGATTTTGTCTTACCTTTTTAAAAAATAAATCTGTAAGTGCAGACTACATACAGATTTTAAATGGTACTTTTGCAAAAAGAGTTGGAATAGATGAATTTTTTTATTTATTGAATTTCACATATTAAATGAGGTGAATTAAGACATGGAGTAGCACCTTGTTAATGACAAGAGTTTTTTTTTTTTTTTCCTTTTGGTATAAGGCTGGGGTTGAACTTAGGGCCTTCTGCATTCTAGGCAAATACTCTCTGAGCTACACCCCAGTTGTAAGAAGTGTTCCTGCTGAACAAAATAAACCTGTACTTTCCCTGGGACCATTTCCATTTAGGTACTTCCTCACATTTTCTTTACAAAATCATAAAGATATTAGAGCTGTTTGACCAATATATTCAAGATAAATGGCTTACAAGTCTACACCCAAAATAAGAATTAAATCTGTAGGATTTTTCAATACTAAATTGTATCTGGTAATTCAAGAGTAAAGAGGGTTGTTAGTTAATAATTTCATACTTATAGACTCCTCTGAAAAGAAACTTCAGTGGTAAATAAATTTTAAAAAGTGAATCTAGAAATGTTGCTTAAAGCTTGATATAGTATTCCATTAATATTAATTCATATTTCAAAAGAAAAGACTTCTAGATTCTGAATAGCTTTTTAAAAGAAAAACTATGTTAGACAAAACCGAATCATCTTCATCATTAGCATTATTATTATGATTTGTCTTTTCCAAAACAAGTGTAGCATGTAAAAACCACCAGAAAAGATTATTCATTTTGAATGTTACTACATGACTGAGACCAGGCCAGAATTGGAGCTTTGGAAGTCTCATAAAAAGGCTGAGAATCTAGCTGATCCTCTGGCTTTATCAGTGTATTTGTACAGCCTCTATCTTATATTAAAACTGAAGACCCATTTGAATTATATTGTTCTGTCAACTTTTTTACACCAGTGTTTATAGAATAACTTGATTTGTTAGTTTATTGTTTCATGACTTACTTTATTTTATTTTATTGGTACCTGGGATTGAACCCATGACCTTGCACTCGCTAGTGAGGCGCTTATGCCACTGAGCTAAATCACCAGCCCTGTTTCATGACTTATGACTAAAATTTGTAGTCAGGTCTTTCTCTAGGGTCCAGTAATTCTATAGCACAACACTGAGGTCTTTAGGAAAACTATCCAAGATAATCTGTGTAGTAATGGCTATGAGAGAAGAGAAGACAAACTGGTCTGTATAAAATCCACTTAACTCTAGATTGGGGATTTAGCTCAGTGGTTCAAGTGTTTTCCTGGTGAGTGCAAGGTTGTGAGTTTGATTCCCAGTACTGAAAAAGAACAAAACACTTAACTATCCATTGTCCCTGTCCAATATTTTGCTTGTCAAACAATCTAAAGAGACTAATATAAAATCTACTACATTATAAATGAGTATATAAATGTATTCATTGTCTAGGGTTCCTTCCTCAGAATTTCTTTGAACTACAGCTTGGGTAAGTACCTCTGATACATGCCCTCTAAGTGGAAGATAACATGCTTCTACAGATGTTTTATCTCTTCTTTTTTGTTAGAATGAGCTAAATAAATTCCAAAACTGTATCTTAGTCATCATCCATTTACTGTTCTTTTTTTCTACTCAATAAAATATTAGCAGAACAGTTACTGTGTGGCATTTGATGAGATGGAATGGAGAAGGAGAAGCAGGGTTCAGATAAAAGATACCAATAAAGTATCATATAACTTCGTGGCATATGTGGAGGCCTACAAGTAATGGAGAAATCCAGGGTGACTCCAAAACATATTCCAAGTTAAGGGCAGCCAAGAGATCCTAAGTCCAATCCTCATGAGGATGTGCGGACAAAGGCCCTGATCCTAGGCCTCTTCCAGAACTGCCAGATACCCTATCTGACTCCCTCTATAGATGAATTAGTAACCAGAAAATGAAGAAGGAAAAGAAGCCTGTATGTGATAGGGTTAGAAAAATAAGACAGTACTTAGTTCAGTTCATGCCATATTAAATATAAGACATCCTTGAATTATGTGGGTGAAGAGGACTTACGAGCAATTGCAGAAGGAATTTTGAATTACAGAAGCATGTTCAGGATGAACTGTAAGTCCTAAAAGAAAGGATGAAGTTGATGTAATTTCAGCAGGCAGGTAGCAAAATAAGGATGGAGCAGTAGAAGATTAGAAGAGTAAGATAAAAAGTCTTCACACAAGGAGTGTGTTATCAGAGAACACTCATGAGCTCAAGTCATACTTTTGTAAAAAGAGTGAAAGGAGCTACACAAAATACACATAATGGACACTTTATCAAATTTATAATTTACCATAAACAGAATGCCAGAGCTTAGTTTTCTTAAGTTTTACAAAATTCAGTTGTGAATACTTTTTAACAAGCTATAAGTTATTAAACAGATCTCAATATTTTTCTTTATGTGTCAGAATGAAGAGATCTGATAAAATAATTTGAAAGCTCCCTCTGAGTTCTGATATTTTACAAACATAGTTGGGAATGAAGGAATGTTCCCTTATTTAGAAACATTTTGTAAGGAATAGAATTACATAAATATAGCCATCGTATGTCAATGTTTTTTTTGTTTTGTTTTGTTTTGTTTTGGTACCAGGAATCAAACTCACAACCTCGCACTTGCCAGGCAGGCACTTAAGCCACTGAGCTAAATCCCCAGCCCCAATGTCAATTTTTATATAAGAAAATCAACCATATGAGAAAACATTGAAATAATGTAAATGGGAAAGTTAGATAGTATTGCTAGTTCGCTGTAGTGAATCATTCTAGTAACAACTTGGAAAATAAATGAAGCATATAATCAGGAGATTGGTGATATTTTCTTTAGTCAGCTGCATCTAAGTGGCATACTATAACACCTATGTTGTTAAGAAAAGACTATCTGGATGATTGTAAATGACTAAAATGTCAGTGAATAATATTAATACTACTCAATATTAGTATATGTTACCGTATGACAGAATAGTCTATTTATTTGTATGCAGTTAATTAAAATATTTACCAAAACTCAAAATTTCCTTAGAGTCAATGTGGATAACTTTCAGAGTGCCAGCCATACCATGAAGGCCAAGAATAGAGTTCATATCAATACCAGGGCCAAGATGATCAGGAGAGAGAGAGGAAGAGAAATTACTAACATCTATGCCATTTGTGTATCGGGGTAATTATTCCCAGATACCTGGGTTAATATGCTTTCAGGAGAAACAGGTGGAGTAAAAACAGTTGTCATGAATATGTTCCCCAGTAGGAAAGCCTGTGTCAGCCAGAGAAACAAATGGGAAGTTAGTGAAGCAGCACACTCTCATACCTCATACCTCATACCTCATACCTCATACCTCATACCTCATACCTTTAGAAAGGAAGTATTTTTCTCAGAGCTCATAAGCAAAATTAAAACCAGAAAGGCCTTTAGTTAAATTTTAAAAATATTCTGAAATATTCATGAAAAGTCCAATACATATTTTTCCTAAAATTTAAATGTGGTAACCTTTTATATTCGTAATCCAATTTTTACCTACCAAACTTTGAGGTATTAAAATAAACTACACACTACTTGCCATGTAAGGATGTAAATAAAAATAGACATATTGTGGCAATTCCAAGTCTTGCATCCCTAATGCAGCATGAAAGGAAGCCTGTGGGCAGTGCATCCTCAGCACTGGATCAGCACTTAGATGCAGACTGCTGCATGTCTAGAATCACCCTTGCGTTTGCCTTGAGTACAGCACTTATTTATGTTTGAAATAAATTTTATGATTATAGTCTGGAAAGAAGCTCTAGTAGATAATCTAGTTTATTTTTGAGACTACAGACAGGGCTTGTGTGTGTGTGTGTGTGTGTGTGTTTTGTGACAGAAAGACAGAATAAGACCACTGCATATCCCCACAACAATAAAAGTAGGATTTGTTTCCTAGAATGCAAAAAGAAAAGGAAAAGAAAAATCAATACAGTTTAGCACAGAAATGTTACAGTTAGAACTGGAGTATAGCTCAGTGGTAGTGTTCGGCTGGCACATGTGAAGCCTTAGGCTTGATCCCCAGTAACACAAAAGAATGAAAAAAAAAGACTTAAAGGTGATAAAATTGTATCACTTAGCCAGCATTTATTCAGTCACTCAATAAATGTAGAACATTGGTCAACTATGCTATTTCTGATAATCATGATATTAATGAAGTTATGCATTTACTAACCTTCATTTTAGTTTAAACAATAGGAAATTAGCTCTGAATGGTCTTTGTTGTGTTCAAAGATGCTACATGATATTTTTAAAGAATACTCGATTTATCACAGAGTACTCCAATGGTAATTATTACTTTCATGAGTTGTAATGACAATTTGAAAAGTAAAAATTTATAATGAGTCAGAGTAATGTCATGCAAAGGTGTGATTTGTCTATACAATGCAGAACAAATTACATCAACTTACAAAAAGAATCCTTCTTAAAATGAGAGTGAACAAGGACTTATTCTCCTTGATGATTTAGCAACTGTCAGCCACATGAAATAAAAAATTTTATTGCATACTTATTGCCAACAAAAATTGTGGCATTAAACAGTTGTGTCAATAACTTATAACTAAATCATTAAAAGGGTTAATCTATTTTTAGTAAATTTGAACCTCTCTAAATTAACGTTTTTAGGTGGAGGCATTGATCTTCACATGTTTCATAAAATAGCATCCCACTGGGCTGTCATTACAGTGATGGTCCTGCTGGGACAACTACCAGTCCACTTTATTGAATGGAGATATTAACATAGTGATAGATACTTATAAAGCTCAGCTTGGTATTTAAAAATTGTTCTCATGCATAGAGGATGCCTTCTGTTACAGCACTTACTAAATTTTCACATAAATTACTGTTCTCTGACTAAAACTATTATGCCAGTTTATACAACCCGATATACTTTATGCCTTGCAAAGGGGATTCAACAGGCTTCAATTGTGTCTTCATATTATTCTTAACTATAGTTCAATAATTACTAAAGAAGAGAGTAGAAGGAGAGCAAATTTCATGACTAAATTCACATTATAGTAAGTAATATTTGTTTTAATAAAGGGAGAATGTGTTTTATATTATTTTAAATTCTTATCTTACTCTTAGCCTGCACCTGGTATAACTAACTGCATTTTTTACTGTGTAAATTATTATGGATTGGATGCATATACAGTTAAATTTATTAAGTAGATGGAGGACACATAGGAAGGTGAATTTCTGATAGTTAACCAATCCACAGGCATTCCTAAAATATATGTGCAAACCTGTCTCAATAAATAGCTTCTATTTATTTTTAATATTAATTTTCAAACTGGTTAGCATAAAATCTTTTAAAACGTATGAATAATATTTTGAAAATAAACAGTTGCATAAAAAATTAGGTTATTTTTAACAGTGAATTATTCTTGTACTATCTCTCTAAATACAGCATAGGACATACTTATTTATTTGTTCAGTTGTTCTGCTAGGCTAAGATTCAAAATAGGTTACCAGTGAAGGAAGAGAATTTTTGCCTAGTTTTGCAGAAGTTTTATCTGTAAGCCCTAAAAAAGGAATGCTTTCATTTGGGAAAATAGCTAAGTTTCAAGAGTCATGAATTTTGTAGATAGAATAACCAGTTTTTAAAAAATATCTAAGCATGCATAACTTTCTGGGGCTTGTTATTTTTGATAAGAAAGGCTCCTCCCATTCCTTTCAGCCATTTCTACCTCCCAGATTCTTATAGAATATTATGCCCAAGCAATATTTGAGGTTATTTAATAATTTTTATTGCAAGTTAGTGTTTAATCTTAAATTCTTAGGTAGAGTTTGCCTTTGGCTAGCTTCACAGAACTTCTTTATAGAGTATACATCTGATATAAAGCCTAGATTAAAATCAAATTTATAAAGCCTCCTGCATGTTTCCTTCCTCTTCATGGAGGAAGTAGGTTTATGTGAAAGAAATTTTATTTTGCCTCCCCAATGTTCTTCTGTGATCTATAAATGAGGAACAGAGGAAAACAAAGCAAAGGCAGTAGGTAATTTGGGAACTGAAACAGATCCCAAGACAAAACTAAAACAGAAGAAATCTCAAGTATTTCTCTCTTTTACCATACATTCTAGCAATCATGTGTTGTAACTAACACCATATTACTTCTTGGGAATAAGTACAGGAATAGAGAGTAGAGAATAGAGTTGAGTTCTTTGACTTTATCCCAGTGATGAGACTATAAAGACCTAGAGTCAGAAAGCAAAACTAGCTCAGGAGAGTTAGATTTACTGGGAAAAGACTAAGTTCTTAAATGAAACAGAGTCCCTATATGAACCAGCGATGTTTAAGGGGTTTTAATAGAGTGCTATCAATAGAAAGGTCAGCCTAAGCAGATATAGTAACCTGGAGAAATCTACAGGAAATCAATTAAACTTTAACACGGGATGAATAGTAAAGAGAGAAGTAAATGTAGTGCATAAATAAATGAGAATCTTATTATAGGACTGATAAAAACATTTTTTAAATAATTTTATTTAAAGAGAAAACAAAACAAAATAGAATAAAAGGTAGCAACAATACAGTATTCCAAGGAAAAAAGGAAAGAACAACAACAAAAAAACCTAAAAAAATTATTGCTTGACAAATTACATACTGACTTCTTGGAAATAGTTGTTCAATTTACAAAGTTAAAACATGTAAAGTAGACATTCAAACAGTGAGACTGTTAACAGTTCTGCTCCACAATCTCACAAAAACAGCAATATGGTCATCCATCTTACCCTTGCACATATACATGCAATATATATCAAAAGGGTATAATTAAACACAACAAAACAGAGCAAAGCGGATCACAAGAAAGCAATGTAAGAGACAAAAATTTCAAAACTAGACAATCAGTGATATTCACTCTCTATCATATTGACTCTTGTTTTCTTCCAAATAGTTGTCCATATTGTCACATACAGAGAATTCACATGAAACAACCTAGTATGGAATTGATCTGAGCAGGATGAGGAGGGCATTTCAAGTCTTCAAGAACAGACATTAGGGAAGCCAAGAATGGCTGTCATAATGTCTCTCATTCTTCTCAAAACAGCTGTCCGTACCTTCATGTGTGTTGAACTTAAACAAGGCAAAGCAAGCTAAGATCACTTTGAACAAAAAGTGATAGTTTTGCTGGACTTCACATCATGACATTATGGAATCAGCACTGGGTATTGTAGTGTCTCTTTTTCTTCAAAGTAGTTGTTCATTTCAACATGTGTTATATAGTTGGGTCTCGTAAACTGTTTATAAGCTCTACACCTGCATGAGTCTCAACTTGTATATCTATCATTTCTGTATTAGCAGGAAAAACAAAACAAAGCAAGATAAAACAAAACAATTCCTAGAAAAGCATGAGGCAGAAAAATCACATAAAACCACAATACAAGATGATCTACAATGGTTATCATGGTGTCTCAGCAGTGTATAACAACATTAATAAAAACGAAGCATTGGAGATATTATAAGACTTCAAAAGCAAGTAATAATCAAACCAGAGTGGGTATCTTAGTGAATCTTGTCATCTTCAGTGTACTTGCCTATATACTTAGACTTGATGCTATCCATCATAACAGATTTAAATAAAATCAATCAATACAAAGTAGCAATCTAACAAACCAGAGTCAAATAAGATCAGTCATAATAAGACAGTGTAAGTTATAAAGGGCTTCAGATTAAGTTGATAGGAAAATTAGGGATGATGACCATAATATGTCCTCTTATTTTTGGGATAGCTGACCATGTCCTCAAATCTAGTGTAACTAGACAAAATGGAACAGCACATAATCTATCCAAGCAGAGTGGTGAGAATAATGTAAATTTTAAATCTTGTTACCCCATTAGCAGTATCCTCTGCCTTCATTTTTTAGACAATTCCTCCCCTTTCAGTCCCATAGGGTGCACTGCTTGTTTTGGGTCCCACTGCCTCCCTATATAGAGCAGCTCAATGGACCCTATTTCCTGATCTACTCTGCCTGTGTTTCTCTCTGTTACTATTTCGAGGCCCTCTATACTAGAGATTATAGCCAATCTTCTCTGCCTCATTTCTGCTATTCTATTTTTCTGCCATTGATAGTCTATTTTTCTCTTCCACTGCACTGTATGCCTCGTTCACTGAGGCCTCTCTGCCACTGTTCCTGAAATGCTCATATTCTTGTTCTCTCTCCCAGAATGTCCTTCAGTATTTTTTGTAGGGTTGGAATGGTGATCACAAATTCTCCTAGTTCCTCTTTGTCATGGAAGCATCTTTTTTCTCCATTAATTTCTAGAGAGAGTTTTGCAGGATACATCAATCTGGGCTGGAGATTGTTCTCCTTCAGCGCTTGAATTACTTTACTCCAAGCTCTTCTTGACCTGATGGTCTGTGTCGAGAAGTCTACCGTGATTTTGATGGGTTTTCCATTATAGGTGATCTGTTTCTTTTCTCTGATGGTTTTTAATATTCTGTTCTTATAATAAATTTCTGGGATCTTGATTATTATGTGTCTGGGTGTAGCTCTGTTTGGGTTGTAGGTGGCTGGAGTTCTGTATGCTTCATACGTCTGCATATCATTTCTTTTTTCTATGCTTGGGAAATTTTCCTTCATAATTTCTGTGAATAACCTTTGTAATTCCTCTGGTTTGATTCCTGCTTCTTCATTCACACACTTTATTCCTAAATTATAGATCCTCTTGTCATCTTCCAGTCTTTGTATCTTTACTGCCTGCTCTCTTGTTATGTTTAAGAGATCTTCCCTTTCGTGACCCCACATTGCAAGCCTGTGTTCAATTTTTGATAGTCTATCTTTGGTTTCTTTCAAGCAGTTTTGCCAGCTTTCTATGGAGTCTTTAGTTTCCTGATAATCTCTTTGAATTTGCTTCATGAATTCTAGGTCTTTCCTGAATTCTTCATTAAATTTTTCTCTCCATTTTTGTTCCTCCATTCTTCTGTCTGTGCCTTCTTGAGAGGTGCCCAGCCCTTCTTTTATTAATCTACTTATCTCTTGTTTAATTTGAATTAATATTTCAGTTTTGATCCCGCTTACGAGGTCCTGAAGATATCTCTTTATGTCTGCTACTGCTGTGTTTGATGTTCCATTTTGCTGCCCTCAATCTGTTTTGTATTTACCTCTCCTGATCAATGTTCTCAGGGTTGGGGGCTGGGAGTCGTTTCTTATTTCTCCCTTTAGTCATGTTTTTGGTTCCTTCCATACAAGTGTACAGTGTAATGCCCAGACCCTTTTCTTGTTGGTTAAAGCTCCTCTAGAGGGCGCAGGCTAGGAGCTTTAGCCCTCTTCTATAGGTTATCAGAGATTAAAGTTCACCCACAGGCAGTGTGCGCTAGCTCCTCCCTTCCAGGCCAGTCAACCTTTGCAAGCCTTCACTGCGTCAATGTGCACTGATCTCAGGGAAGTATTATTGTATCGACTCACTAGCTCCCCGCCAGGGGCACGGCCTAATCCAAGCTGATTCCACCAATCTGCTCAGCGAGGGGAGCAACCAGCTGAAGCCACTTCCTTATGGAGTTAGGGCTGTCTTGCCCAAATCCAACATGTCATCCAGTCGGTTTCCCCTTTCCCGTGGGAGGGTCTTATTCCCATCACTCACCTCGTGTTGATGCCTGTCCCGAGAACTGCAGGATTCCCTGACCTCTGACTTCAGCGCAGCTGCGGTGGGAATTCACGGTGCCTCTGGGTGGGTCACGTGCAGGGCTGGTCTGGGCAAGCTGCATGCAGGGCTGTTCAGTTCTGTACTCCAGCGGCTCAAGCCAGTCGTTACAGTGTGGATCGCTTGTTCAGGTCGGGCAGGAATTCAGTTGGCTCAAGGAGGGTGCCGTGCTCGCTGATCTTAGCTTCTCTGATGGTAGTCCCAGGACCTCATATTCGAGCGGTTTTTTTGCACTTTAGTTTTTTCCTGGGTTTTACGAGTCCATCTCTATCTGTTTGGGCCTCTCCAGGGTGTTTTATTCTGGCATTTGAGCTGTCTCTCTCAGAGAGGGTCTCTCTCCTGCTACCTAGCAGTCTGCCATCTTGTTGGAGCTTCGATAGAAACATTTTGAGAGGAATCTAAAGGAAAATGAATCCACTAACCAGTAAAAGAGTAAGCCTGTGAATTTAGCCAAGAAACAGAGCAAAACAATTGTATTACTAAGCAAACATGTCAGCCTGTGCTTTAGATAGAATATGGCATTTTGATGCCTGATTAATGTGGCAAATAAATAGCTTTATCTATCTGGACCACATTTTTTGCTTTTGCAAAATGAGGGGATTAGATTGAACCTGGATGATGTATAATTTCTTTGATGATTTAAAAACCCGTGATTCCAGACTGTAAACCACATTGACTAATAGAGCTACTTATCTTGTTAAACAGTGGTATTTCACGTAAAAAAAACAAGACTTCTTACTATGGATGTTGTACAATGAAGACAGTATGAAAAGTGGCTGAAGGCTATTAAAGGGAAAAGTGTGATCCAAGAAAATACAACTCTGATCTTTTTTCTAAGGCATGAAGAATCTTCCATTGGGGAATATTATGTTTCATATCAGTGTATGTCAGACTTAATGCACATACAATTCATCTGAAGATATTGTCAACATTCTGATTCAGTAGTTCTTGGAGAGGCTGAACATTTTATTTCTCAAAGCCTCCATGTGATGGCAATATTACCACTTCGCTTTCATATCCAACTATACACTAAATTTTGAAGGCTATATTACTCAGCTTTCCCATCACTGGGACTGAAACCTACTAATTAAAGAAAGAAGTTTATTTGCCTTTTAGATTCAGAGGGTTTGGTGCATGGTTATCTGATTCCAAAGGAGAAATGTCATGGTGGAAGGGGACAACAGATGAATTCTGTTTTATCTCATTCTGGCCAGAAGCAGACCATATTAGAAAGAGCGCCAGACAGAAAGGGGTCAGTGGCCAGACATAATACCTAGCATAGTGCCTCCATGACCCACACAGACACGCTCAGAAGTGTGTTTTACTCTCACCTAGGTGACTTCCATACCAATCAAGTTGATAGTTAAGTTTAACCATCACAGTGATGAGCTTAAAGAAGCAAATCCCTATGTAATGTTTTTAATTTATAAGTCAGACTTTTGGCAATGTTGCCAATGCTTTCTATCCAGAACTAGCTCTCAGATCAGGGGGTTCATTCTCATAAACATAGGACAATACTTATGAACCTACATCATCAATATAGGATAGATTATACTCAACAAAAGAATAAATCAGTGGAGGGTTCAATGTGTTTTAGAAAAAAATGCTACCTAAAATATCAAAGCATGTTTTCTTAATACTATAATTAAATGAATATATTTTAGGTATTTTGAAAATTTTCTCATCCAGAACATATTATCATCCAGGAAAAAATATATATGTTTAGTCAATGTAGATATACTTCCTCTGCCTTTAGCCATAATTTATTTTATTGTACTGAGCATGAAGTATATTATCTGAACACCATGCTGGTAGGGAAAAAAAACTTATAAACTGTTAAAAATAAAACTTATCTGGGTGTTTTTTTTCCATATATCACTTGAACCCACTCTGTTGGGTCACCATTTAATGACTTTCACCTGTGTTATTTTTCACATTCCAGTCATGCCAATAACACTTTAAAAAGTAGATTTAGTGTTGCTACTATCAGTTCGTACCACTAACATCTGACTCCAATGTACATTTTAAAGTATTGTGTTTATCTAGCAAAGTAACTAAGGCACTTAGAGAAGTGAGGCTCCAAAACATACTACATTTTAGGCTGAAAGTGGCCTGTCTTTCAGAAGTTTTCTTTATTGAGAGTTTCTAGCTTGGAAGTGCCTGCCTTATTTAGGCACTACTGACAAGTTTTATTATCTCACATTTTCTAAATGCCAGTGATTTGAAACTCTTCTGTTCTTACCCTTGTACAAACATCCATTTGATGCCTGTACAAGAAGAGGGATGTCAAGTGACTGTTCTGGTTCATAATGTTTTAGCCTAACAAAAGAAATCATAAACAAAAATATTTGTTCAAGTTTACTTTAAGGCACTCTGTGCTCTTAGCTTGGAGTGCCTTTGAAATGGTCATAAAAGTATTGTTCCTTCTTAAGAACACACTTGTGCCCTGTTAATCTTTATTTTCTGCATATTCTCTGTTGGTATTCTATTTGAGAAAAGACTCCATGTGTATGTGTGTGTATATACATGCACACATATGTTATTTGTGTTTACATATGTTATTTGTGTTATATGCTATTATGTTTACATAAAATTTTTGGTATTAATCTTTCTTTTGAAAGTATCAGCTGAGAAGCCATTATCTTTGGCCCACTATGAGATCCTATATATGAAAAATAAATTTCCACTATCTCCAGTCTCTACCTAATAGTAACATGTAATTTCAGTATTAATTAGTAGAGAAAAAGTGTCCAATGAAAAATCAATTTAGAATATGACATACTTTAAACATCATAAATGCCTGTTTATACTTGGATTATTCTTATATTATGGAATGTACCATTGTTGTGAGAAGATAATACATACTTGGCTAGAATGCTGTAGAAAAATATTTGCTATACTTTATATATTATCGGTTATATCTAAGCCATAAAGGTCACCATTGATACAAATTTCAAATAGCTAAATTCATTGTTGAATAGGCTTTAGTCAGAACTACTTCATCTATTGAAGAAACTTCTTTTTGTAAATTCTTGAGGGATATACAAAAAGAAAAAATGAGTAGGAGTAATTTGACTATTAATAGAACCATTCTATTGATGTTTCTCATTCTTTGAATTGAAGATTGTTACACACCAATTTTTATAGTTTCCTGGAAGAAAAAACTAAAAAATAGAAAATTTCGTAAGTTTATTTGGGGAATAAGATATAATTTTCATAGTACTTCTTATCATAACTTTCATTTGGTATGTTACAGTACATAGTTATTTTGGCAAGATTATTCTAAAGTATTTGTCCAAATATCGGCTTATATTATTTTAGACTTGTAAAATAACACTAGTCTGTTCTCATTTTTATTTAGCAGGATTTTCAAATTGTAATTCAGTGTATTTGAAAAAATTTGGTGGGTATTTTGTTTGAACCAGTGTGGAAACCGTATGAAGGGGAAAAAAAATTGTCATAGGTTAACAGTGTAATGCTGTTAGAAATTTAAAATTAGGTAAGTTGTCTTCATTTTGTAGTGTTGGTTTTCTCTACTTAACAGCATCTTCATTAAAAACTATGAAATGAAAGGAATGAAAAACCAAGGGAAACGGTAGGTATGGAGTCACAATAATTCTGTTCACATAGATCACTCTTTGTGAACTTAAATTCTGCTGTGATTTTAGTGTAATTTAGTATCTATAAGCATTCTCTGTAATAGATCTTTACGATCATTTCTATATAATGCAAAATATAGTTTCTATTTTTATATTCTTGATTGTACAGATTAACTTAGTTTGATATTTTAACTTTCTTTACAAATTAAATTTCAACTCAGTTGTTAAATGTTAGTCACATATTTTATATTACTGTTCTTGGCATCATAATGCAGGAAAAGCACTGTGTTGTATTAGAAACTATGAAATGGTACAAAAACAGATCAACTGGCTAAAGGGCCTTGTACAGATCAGTTCACATCTCTTGGTCTGTTACTCCTCACCTGAGGAATGTTTGGGGAGAACATCATTAAGTAATACCTAAACTATAAGATTCTACAAGTGTATGGTCATTCTGATGTCAAAGAATAGTAATCTGATGATAATAGTAAGAAAGTAGTCACATTCGTTAAGCACATTGTTCCAGTAAGCAGAATAATGACAGCACAAATGCCTACATTTTATTCTCCAGCATGTGAAAAAAATGTTACTCTATACGGCAAGGGATTTGACATATGATTAAGGTTAAGGACATTGAGATGGGGCGATTATCATTGATTACCATATCTGGGTCTGCTCAGCCTAATCACATGACCCTTAAAAGCAGAGAAACCCTCAAGCTATAGTGATGAAGACATAGATGTGATGTAACTGACTTTAAAGACTGAGAAAGGGGACCACAAACAAGAAACGGTTTTAGCTACTAGAGGCAGAAAAAGATAAACAAATGTATTTTCTCCAGTCTCCAAAAAGGAGCATAAACCTGCCAACACCCTGATGTTGGCCCAGTGAAACTCATGTCAGACTTCTGACCTCATGAACCATACAACAGATTTATAGTACTTAAGGCACTGTTTGTGGTAATTTATTACAGAAGCAATAAAACATTTTTAACTCGTAGCTTCATAGCAACCCTAAGAAATAAGGACCATTATTATGTATGATTTACACATAAAGACACTGAAATTTTGGTTATTTAAATACTTATCAAACTCACAAATAATGAAGCCATCATTTATTTCCAGGACTATTTTTGTCTGACTAAAGACCGTGTGCTTAAAATCGTGACGTGTTCAAAAATCATTTAAGAGTTTCTTGTTTTATTTCTTTGCTGTAGAATAAAACTTCTTTTTATTAATTTATGCTAAAAATAAAGTCCAATAAAAATTTCTGGAAGGACTTTAGGCTCTATTGAAGAAAGTTATATATTTCATGTAAAATTAGTCTATTTTTCTTCCTAAAGTAGTAACTCTCAATTTTCTTATGATCAGAGTGATTTCCAAGTATTTGTAAGGGAAGCACAATATTGGCTTTAGAAGTCTGACTTACAGTGTAGCAACATAATTTTTGTTTGATGAATGGCACTCCTTTCCTCCTCCTTTTCCTCCCTTTTTCCTTCCCTTCCTCTCTTCCTCGTGTATTCCAACCTTTCTCAATTTCTTCCTTTTTTCTCTTGTTTCAGTTAAGCAGCAACTCATTCACCTAAGAAGGAAAACAAAATTTTCTCCCTCTTAAGTTTGTTCACTAACGATTTGTCAAGAATGCTTTTGCATTACTCCTACCATGCTGTATCTACTTAGCATTTTATTGTTGTTGGTACTCCCAGATGCCTCCTTCATCTTTGAGGCATTAATTCTTAACTTCCTTTTTACTCACTGGGACTAAAATTGATTATTTTGCTTCAGAGTTTTAAACATTTTCTTACCTTCTCATCAAAATAGATCCTCTTTGTGTCATCTGGGTGGTGAATTCCTGAAAGCTATGTGATATCTTGCTTCTACACATGACAACACATTCCACACCAGAATGCCAGAGTAACTGGAAAGCATCTTAGCTCTTTGAATTCTTTGGTGCCTCAAGCCCTTGAAACAGTTTAATAGTTGCCTCTGATTCGCCGTAAGCAGGGAAATTTTTATGAGAGCTATCGTGAAAGGACATATATTAGCATGAAGAGGAGGAAAATGAATAGGATGAAAGGTGTTCTCCAAAGGGAAAGAAAATATGAAGATGTTTATATAGAGAGCAAAAGAATCTATGAAGTATAAATTCTTTTGGAGGGTCGGGGATTTAGCTCAGTGGCTTAAACATTTTTCTGGCAAGCGTGAGGTCGTGAGTTCGATCCCTGGCACCAATAAATAAATAAATAAATAAATTCTTTTGGATTTAGTATCCATGAATCAAAACATATAGTCACACTCTGGCAGTGAAAACTTCTAAAAAGAAAAAAGTCGATAAAAGTAAGAATTATTTTTGTATGTAGAAACTAAGGCTGCACTTGAAGTACAAAAGTAGAGTAGAATACATTTTATACAGCAAGTGTTTGGGTTCATTTTATATCTAAAATTGGTAAACCTGATCAGAGAGCCATTTACTACCTATAACTGCAAATAAATGATTAACTAAGAATGGATTGGCAAAACCCAAAAGGAAAAGAAACATTAAGGGCATTGAAAATCATAGAATTTAAGAATTTGACTTAAGTCAAACTATGCATACAACTTTTTACAGAGGGAAATCAGACTGGTTCTGCTTTCTCTGTCTTGGTTTTTCTTAGCTTTCAACAACTGGCTATTCTTAGTGCGTAAACACCTCCTCTCATTAAACCTTGAAGTGTCCAGTAGAAGTGCTTCCCTTTAACTCTGTTTGTAAATTAAAATACCGCAGTTTTGGCCACCAGAAAAATTTAAGAGAACTTTGAGAATTTAAATTTGATCACAAAAGTTTTCTACACATATGAACCATTGCTTATATCAATAAAAGCCCACAACACATTGTAGTTCCTTAAGGTTAAATTACATTTGTTGCATGGAATGTATTTGCGTTTGAAAATTAGGTGAATGATGTCACATCCTGTGCTTTTAGTTTATGTAGAACTACATCTTTATTGTTATATCTTTAATATATAATAATAATTTATGTTGTCTCAGTCATTCAAAATAAGTTGATAACCATTTAGTCTTCAAAAATTTAGAGTTTTGATTGTTGTTTTGTATGTACAAGGGAGGGGAAGAACATGGGATGTGGATGGAGGAAAAGAAGAAAGCTAATACTTTAAGCATTATATTACATATCCTTTATTTAACAAACAAAAAAGCCTTCCATTTTTGTCACTGAAAAGGAAAGGACTATTTCACATCTCCTTCTATGTCTTCAGTTTTGTTGGACTTGGTGTAGTAATCATCGCTGACATCACTCAGTCTGCTCCCTCTCATTCACCGTTCTCTTCAAGGTCTTTTGACATTTTCAATGTTAAGCACATTAATGGAACAGAGTGGCTGTGGTAGATAAGATTATCTGTGAGTAAAATTGTGAGGTGACTCATTATTAATAGAAGAGCACCATCCCGGCAAGATTTTCTCACTTTGTTCAATAGAGCCAGATACTGTGGTTGACCAATTAGTGTGTGTGTGTGTGTGTGTGTGTGTGTGTGTGGTGTATGACAGGAGATATAGGAAGGAGGAAAGGAGTAATGAAAAGTACAGTAAAAATTAACGCCTTAAATGTGGAAAAAGCTGAGTGAGATTTTCCTGTCTTCTATTTCACTCAGTCACCATCTTCTGTCTGCTCTTATTAGATAAACTTTTAAAGAAAAAGTTTCGTATGGAGTGTACTTTCCACCTACACCCAGAAAGCCAGAAAGGTATTATCTTTTTGTTTTGTTTAAACAGCAGTGAATCATTGTCACCAGGAAAGGGGACATTGTAAAGGGCACAGATTATATTGATGCTAACAAATGATTTCTTTCTAGAAGCTAAATAAGAGAAGCCTTCCCTAGGCATTCAGGATGATAAAGAACCTTCTTTAAGCTCTTTTTTTGTCTTTATATTTGAATCTGTAATTTTTCTTTAATCATGACTAAAATAACATATGTGTAATGCATAAATATTTTCAGAGAAAATACTAGTCAATGTGTTGTATTCTAATATATCTCTCTTCTCTCACTCACTCTGTCTCCTTACTGTTTTTCTCTCTCTTCTTGTTAAAAACAGCAGATTATTAATAACATTCCTTTTAATGTTGATGTACTTGGGTACTCTCCTGTTGTCTGCATTCTTCATAACATGATAAATACCCATGAAGGTTCTGCAGTGACATTTTCAACTTCAAATATTTTTCCATGTTGTTACCACAAATGCATTCATGCTTGGCAGACTGTTTGCCAGTTTTTATGTGGAAGATGTAGTCACTGAATCCATGTTTGCCCAACACAATTCCTTGAGTCTAGTGTTTGAAAGGGGAGATTGCATTATCCTTTAGGAAGCACCTGTTGTGTGTCAAAGTGACTGATAGCCTACATTCATTATCACCTTAATGACGAAAGATAGCTACAGTTGCTCCTATTTTATAATTTGTGAAATATAGAAGTATGGAGACCCAAGGTTTTACGGTGAGGATGTTATGGTGCCATGGTTCCAAACCAGAACATTTGAGTATCAAAGATAGAATTTTCTTTCATGCTTTTATAATGTTTTGCTTTAATATGTAGCCTGCATTTTCTGATCACAGAAACTAAAACATGAGACTTTAACATACTTGAGAAAATTTCTAAATATTAAATATATGAATATTGTGCTGTAAAAAATAAGACTCAGGCCTCAACACTAAATAGAAAAGAAAAATCACGGTGGAAATTTGCTTAACTTTTATAACCTTGTCACCATTATGTTATATTTGTCAGCTGGCAAAAATGTATATTTTAATTATCTATTTCTTCGGGACTATGTCTGTAGCTGTCTTGTTATAAAATAGGCCAATGTGATATAATATGTTAGTTGTATTCTGTTAGTGAAGATTTTAGGAGTGTTCTTTTTTAAAAGTTTTTTTTAAATAAAACACCTTTATTGAACTGAAAATCTGCATACTACACAATTTGCGAACTTAAAATGTAAGATGGAGTAAACCTACCTCATTGACAGAGTTAGATAACCACAACCACAATGAAACTTAGATCATTTTGCCAGCCTAAATCAAAACATTCTACCTACTTTCCATCATCTCTTAACCCTTCTCCCATAAATCTAGGTAACCAGTGAGCTATTCTGTATCTTTGTGGATTTTCCTATTCTTGGAATTATATTTCCTCCAAAATAGACCATGCTCAGAGGAGCTAAAGATGGCAGACCAGTAAGCAGCAGGATATGGAGCCTCTCTAAGAGAGACAGCTCAGGTGCCAGAATAAAACATCCTGGAGAGATCCAGACAGAGGGAGATGGATTCTCTCCACCCAGGAAGAAACTGATGGGAAAAGAGCTGGTCAAACATGGAGTCCCGGGGCTACCATTAGAGAAGCTAAGATTAGTGGTCACAGCGCTCTCACCGAGCCACCTGAATTCATGCCACTGAGACTGGCCTGAGCAGCCCAAACTCACGCCACTGCAAAATCACACTGCAGCCATGCTGCAGTCAGAGGTCGGGGAGCCCAATGGAGAACAGAGCCAGAGAGGGACCTGCATTAACCCATGGTGAGTGCTGGGAATAAGACCCTCCCATGGGAAAGGGGTGACAACTGGATGTCTTGTTGGAGTCAGGCAGGACAGGCCTGAACTAGGAACAGCAGTGACTTCAGTTGGTTGCTCCCCTTCCAGAGAAGATTGGTGGAATCTGCTTGTCCTTGGTCACACCCCTGACTCAGACCCAAAAAGTTGTCCCAAACTGATTCCCTATGCGCAGCACATGCTAAGGCAGAGAAGGCGCCCGAAGGCTGACTATCCTGGAGGGGAGGGGCTGGCATACACTGCCCCTGCCTGCACCTCAGTAACTAACAGCAAACTGGAGAGGGCAGAAACCGCTAGCCTGCGTGCTTCAGAGAAACTAACCAACAAGGAAAGGGGCTGGGAACTCCACTATACACTTGTATGGAAGAAACCAAAAACATGACAAGAGAAAGAAATAAGAAAAAGCCCCCAACCCTGAGAATATTAATCCAGGAGAGGTAAATACAAAAGAGTTGAGGGCAGCAAACATGCAGTATCAAACATGGTATCAGCAGACATAAAGAGATACCTTTGGGACCTCGTAGACAAGCTCAAAACTGAAATATTCAAATAAAGCAAGATATAAATAGATTAATAAAAGAAATGCTAAGCACCTCTCAAGAAGACACAGACGGAAAAATGGAGGAACACAAAAAAAGGAGAGAAGCATTTGATGAAGAATAGAAAGAAAACTTAGATACATGAAGCAGATTCAAAGAGATTGCCAGGAAATTAAAAACTCTATTGAAAGCTGGCAAAACTGCTTGAAAGAAACTAAGGATAGACTATCAAAACTTGAAGATAGGTTTGCAATGTGTGATCATGAAAGGAAAGTTCTCTTAAAAATAACAAGGAAACAGGCAGTAACAATACAAAGGCTAGAAGATGACAAGAGAATCTATAACCAAGAATAAAAAATGTGAGTGAAGAAGCAGGAATCAAAACAAAGGAATTACAAAGGCTATTCACAGAAATAATTAAGGAAAGTTTCCCAAGCATAGGAAAAGCAAATGATATTCAGATGTATGAGGTACAGATTCAGATGTACAGAACTCCACCCACCTACAACCAAAACAGAGCTACACCCAGACATATAATAAGACCCAGAAATTCAATGTAAGAACAATATTAAAAGCCAT
The DNA here is from genome assembly GCA_004027295.1 of Dolichotis patagonum. Lineage (NCBI taxonomy): Eukaryota > Metazoa > Chordata > Mammalia > Rodentia > Caviidae > Dolichotis > Dolichotis patagonum. Next base: position 64,979 of record PVJX010003972.1, read on the forward strand.
CAGAAAAAGAAACAGATCACTTATAAAGGAAAACCCATCAAAATCACAGCAGACATCTCAAAACAGACCATCAAGTCAAAAAGAGCTTGGAGCAAAGTATTCCAAGCCCTGAAAGAAAATAACCTGCAGCCCAGATTGATGTACCCTGAAAAACTGTTTCTGAAAATTAATGGAGAAACAAGATGCTTCCATGACAAAGAGGAACTGGGGGAATTTGTGACCATTAATTGAACCCTACAGAGAATACTGAAGGACATTGGAGAGAGAGAGAGAGAGAGAGAGAGAGAGAGAGAGAGAGAGAGAGAGAAAATATCAAGATTTTAGGAACAGTGGCTGAGAGGCCTCAATGAATGGGGCAGACAGCAGAATGAAGGGGAAAAGTAGACACCCATTGGCAGAAAAACAGCATAGCAGAAATAAGGAAGAGAAGGTTGGCTATAATCTCTAACATACATCTATGTTATTAACATACATCTATGTATTAGTCAGGGTTTTACCAGAGAGAACAGATATAACACAAGATATACAGATGTAAAAGAAACAAAAAGATTGGCTTACGATGGTTAGCCACAGAGTTGGATGAGGAAGCGTGCAGAGGGCCTCTACACACTAGAGGCCGAAGGATTCAATCCAAGGCCTGGAGTTCACCTTAGTGTCTCATGCAAGTCCACACCAGCAGGCTGAAGGCTCTACGATGGAAGGCTGAAGAGTCTACACCGGAAACCAGGAGAGGAGGTCCAACCAAAGGCGAAGACTGGAGCTTCTCCAAAGAATGGAATGGAACGCAGATAGTTTGGAAAGACAGGATACTTATGTGCAGTAGAGAACTACTCAGCTATAACAAGGGAAAACCTTGAGGCTTTAGTAGGTAAAAGAATACAACTGGAGATCAAGTCCAGGAGTGAGAAGATTCAGAACCACTTAGGTAAATAGCAGGTTGCCCCTCCAATCTAAAAACTGAGGAGTCTGGTGGGACCCAAAATGCGCAGCACCCTGTGGGAGTGAAAGTCTAAAAAAAGAAGGCAGAGGATATTGTTAATACTGCATCAGGATAAGGGCCGGGGATTTAGCTTGGTGGCGTAAGTGCCTGCTTGGCAAAGGCAAGGTTGTGAGTTCCATCCTCGGCACCAAAAAAAAAAAAAAAAAAAAAAAACTGCATCAGGATCTAAAACGCACATTACTCACACTGCTCTGTTTAGATGGATTATATTCTGTTCCAGTTTGTCTACTTGTATTAGATTTGAGGGCACAGAAAGCTATTGCGAAAATAGCAGGATATAGTACAGTAATCATCCATAATTTCTTATTAACTTAATCTGAAGCCATGTATAACTTGCACTATTTTATCATGACTGATCTCAATTGAATCTGATTTGTTAGATTGCTGTTTTGTATTGACAGATTATACTCAATTCTGTTATGATTGATAGTATCAAGTCTGAGAGTATAGGCAACTACACTGAAGATGACAAGATTCACTAGAATACCCACTCTGGTTTGATTATTACCTGCTTTTGAAGTTTTACAGTGTCTACAATATTTTGTTTTTATTAATATTGGTATGTACTGCTATATTCAATTATACTATGCCTGATGATATGGACAATTCTATTGAAGATAACAAGAGCCAAACAGTAACCATTGTAGATCACCTTGTACTGTGGTTTTATATGACTTTTTTGTTTCATATTTTTATAGGAATTTCTTTTGTCTTGCTATGTTTTGTTTTTCCCTCTACTACAGAAAGGACATGTAGAAACTCATGCATGTGTAGAACCTATAAACAGAACTGATTATATAATGAATGATGAAATGAACAACTACTTTGAAAAAAAAGAGACACTAAGGTACCCAGGGCTGATTCCATAGTGTCATGAAGGTGATTGCTTAATGTTATTGGTGTATTAAATTGAAATAGATATGATGAAGTAGGGTAGCCATTACTAGAGCTGGTGAATAAAGTCAAACACCTTTTCTCATGGTTCTTCTGGTACAAAGCTGGTGTGATTTCTAGAAAGAGCCAACAGCTGGCCCAGAGATACCTAAATTTAAATGCAACTGCGTTTTTCTTTATGTTCTCCCTGATTGTACACCCAATTAATTCTGGAATTTGGCAGGGAAGACTCTTTCTGTATGTTTAGAACTGCTATAGTTCCTTAAGGTGTAATGGTCCCTTCAAACAGGTATAATATCTGCCATCTCTTCTTATTTCAAATTACATGGCACCCACTTTATTTTCAGGAACTATTCCTTGAAGGTCAGTGTGCTATGGATTGACTCCTCTCCAACCATCTACACAAGTTTTGTTTAGGGCTCTTGTGAATTAAAATCTCCCGATTTATTTCGTAAATATTGTATGTGACTTATTGCCACAGTTTTCCAAATTACTTGATAGAGTTTCTTGTTGCAAATTCTATTCCCATTTGAAACATTACAAATGTGTTATGGAAGTAAATGTGCAGATATTCAAACCAATTTTTCCTAACCAAGGAAAAAGGGAAAATAGCATACTTCACTTTGTATTTGTTTGCTGAGGATAAACATGGCACAATGTTGTTATATAAAAAGAACTAAAACTTGACTTTGATAAAGTGAGATATATTGACTGATTTTCTTTTCAATGCATGTGCTTTGTTAATATGCAATGTAGTTTGTGAAACTTGTTCCATTTCCTTTTTGTTCCAATGTGGTCACTTGACAAATAAGAGAATACAGTAAGATTTTAATAGGCAGATCTTCCTCCCACTCTGAAATTCTTAAGCAGAAGATACCAAGTTAAAGCTGACAGTAATTTGAATGCCAAAATATTTAATTGTTGTGGGTAGTTGAAAATGAAGTATTTGGGAAGAACTTCTTTTCAGTCACACTGCCATTTAGATAGAAGTGACCAGTTTAGCCATACTTGCCTCAATAGCAAGAAAGAAGAATTTTGCTTAATCATAATCAATTACAGGAGAACACTGTTTAACTATGAAAAATTGCTATAGTTCCTTAATGTTGTCATGAAAAGAATGGCTAACTTTTAGTTCTTCACCCTTCTGGTCTTCCTGCCTGCCATTCTCTTTCCTTCCTTTTCTCTTTTTTTAGAAGTCTGTATTTTTAAGATGCAAGTTTTGTGTGTGGTGTGTGGTTACATGATGTAAAAAAAAAATCAATCTTTCCGCTAAAATACTTCCTCTCCAATTTTAGCAACCATGGAGAAAATCACTGATACAATTTAATGACGAAGTTTACTATATAATGCTGGGAAAGGTAGTCTTTTATTACCTGCACTTGAAATGCATTACTATCACTTTATTTGTACCAAACTTACAAAATTCAATAAGATAATTCTCTTTTATCCATGGTTTCATTTTCTGCAGTTTCAATTATTTATGGTCAACTGTGTCTCAACAATATTAAGTGGAAAATCTCAGAAATAATTCATAAATGTATGTAAATCTGAGTGTGACATGATGAAATGTCCTACTATTCTACTCCATCTCACCCAGGACACGAATCATTTTTTTATCCAGGGATCTGTACTGTATACACCACCCACCCATTAAGTAGTACTTAATGTCTTGGTTATCAGATCGACGGTTGTTGTCTAGGTACCACAGTGCTTGTGTTCTAGGAATGTTTGCTTTACTTATTCATACTTATTCTTAGTCTGAAAGCACAAAAGTAGTGATGGATGGCAGTTTTACTACACTATATTTTTGTAACTAGTCACTTTTATTAGTTACCATTGTTAATTTCTTTCTGTACCTAATTTAGAAATTAAACTTTACCGTAAGTGATTATATATGAAAAAAATAACAGTATGTGTAAGGTTTGGTACCATCTGCCATTCAAGGTGTCACAGGGGGTCTTCCCCTGAGACAGACATTTAAAACTATTATGGTTATTCATTAAAACTTGTATGCTGTTAGTGTTAATAGAAAAAAAAATATTGGATTGAGAGCTATAAGAATCATCTTAATAAATCAATTCTGTCTTTAACACTTATGATTCTCACCATATTTAACACTTTAACACTTAAATCCTCACCATATCTAATTGTATGACAAACAACTAGCATTAAATAATCTGTAAAGTCATTTCCCATTTGAATGGACAATGTCTCTAAGTTACTACACATTTCCTTTTAAAACTGAAATAACAAAAATATTTCATAGACCCAGATTCTTGTTATCTGCAAATTTCATCCATTCAGAGCCCAGCCAAAAGTCCTTGGGAAACACAAAGGTTCTAAGCATTCAAAATAAATGCCATATCCCTGAATTAACCTTTATTCTGAGGAAATCCTTTGGCCCTGTCATTGAGAGACTGTTTACTTTTTAAATAGTATCTCTCTTTAAATTTGATTATCTTATTTTCAGAGGCCTGGCACTTCAGTGGCAAGTTACAAAGGGACTATGAGGCAATCACAAAGTAGAGCAATGTATGGGAAAATGCTTTACAAGCTGAACTACGGTGCAGATGCATGCTGTTATCATTAGCAAGAGTGACAACTGACAGGAACAGTGAGGAAAAAGATAAACAAGTTAATTCAGAAAAAACACAGGAATTCCAAAATCCTGTTGGGGAGGGGCTGTTTAGGACACTGGTAGGGGCAGGTAGATTCTTTCATTTCAGTATTACCTGAGATCCTTACAGAATTAACACCTAGTTTATCCTAGTAGAAACAACTAAATTATCAAGGAAAGGCTCATTTACATTTGAAATAATATTTGCAAACATATTTTCAGATATCTGCAAATATATTTGCAGAGTACATTTTTAAGCACTATAGAAATGTTAGTTATGATTATGTAACTTGCATTGATAGCAGAAAATCATGTGACATGGTCCAAATGTTTTACATTTAAAAGAACAAAAAAATGGTACATACGTACCATTTCAAATACCTAGAATTTTATTTCTGTGTGATCTTAAAACATGAAATATCACTCTGGCTTTGAAACTCAGATAATTCTTATAACCCATAATGTAAGTAATTAGTATAAAATTACCCACTTGGTTCCATATTGAAACCAAATGATACTGTACTTGGATTGAAATTTTCTGTAGTTTCTAAATTCACAAGTTAACATGGAAAGATATAAACCATGCTGCATAGCACTATTTAAAACAGTTACATGCCGAGGCAATGTAATAAAACTTTTAATAATCATTCAGTGATAGTGGTAATCAATCTAAGCCAACTTAAATTTATAGCTAAAAACAATCATCAATAGATAGATGATTAAAAACCAACACCAAAGTGTGTTCAAATCCCAAGTGACTGTTAAGTGGAAATTCCAACAGCAAATGAACTTATAAAATAAAAATAAGAAACCTGACATACTCTTTTATGTTAAGCTTTTTCTGGTACAGTTGTAAAAGTCGGGCTTCAGATCCCAACAGAAAATTAATTGTCTGTGTTTTACCTTACTGGGGAATGTGAATCCTAAAATATTTAAGCATTATTTTGCGTTATTTCTTATTATGCATAGATAAACTGAGGCGCAGGAAAGCAAGGCCACAATAATTTAGAGGAAAAATGAGGCAAAATTTGAATGTATATTTTCCAATGCCAGTGTTCTTAACATTGTGACTTGTAGAATTGATTTTTATGCTAAATTAATAATAAAGCCATCTTATCATTTTATATCTCACCTTGATGTCAGACATTTTAAAAATGAAAAGCTGATTGATTATCAGAGTCCATGATCACAGGGGCTGAGGCCATGCCTTCCAAACTCATTTCCAAGGCTCAGGGCATTTGAGGAGAGTAGACAAAAGCAACCGAATGGTGAATGGGAGAAAGACTATCAGCCAGGCTGCTGCAGGTTAGTTGGAGGATTGACTTCCCAGCAGACCAGAGTGCAGTTTACTCAGTTACCCTTTCGTGCAGCTGCAAAAGAAAGACAAGAACACCTGAGACTGCTAACTCAGCTACCAGTAACTTTAAAAAAAGAGCTATTTGAAAAATATAAAAGTAAATTTTTCTACTCGCTCTCTATAGAAAATGTATTGAACATCCAGTCAGTATTGAAATTTGCTAACAACCGAAATTTGCAGCAGTTGTCTTTGCCAAATATCTGATCATACTGTCACCTCTGACTGGAATGTGTAAATAGTGCTTGTTCAATAGCTTTGTATTTTCCAGTAGAGCTGCTTGCGCGCGCGTGCGCGGGGGGGGGGGGGTGTTCTTGATTCACTCACCCATCAGTAGTTTCAGGAGGTCCTAAATAAATTTTCTAAAAAGGAAAAGTAAATAATTACTGGAAAGCATCTCTATGCCTTTTTTGTGCATTTCATTTTTGCCCTTTGTGGAACTCCAAATTGGTTAAGCAAAAAGCTTAAAAAAGAAAAAGGCAGTATTTCTGGCAGACTATTTAAATTCTAGCTTTGAGATTTTTTTCTTTCTGTAATTTTTAGTAGACACCGAAAAGGGCTTGCATGTGTTACAGCCAAACTGCATTTTATATTAACAATTTGTGTTTCAAATCCAGCCACCTAACATCACAGAGTTAATATTTGCTTTGGACTGTTCTGCTTATTTAGTCTCAAGCTTTTCCAAAGAGCTAACAAACCAGCAGCGTTCCTATTTGCCTAGCTGGTGTGTGATTTCACACACAGTGTATGATAGGCTTCTGCAGAGACCAAGTGTTAGCTGTTCTTCACATGAGCGGTGTACTTAGCGATGACTGGAAACGTGAACTTTGTAGCTGCAGGGTGCCGCAAACTTACCGAAACTCATACTGATTCCACTTTGAAAATGTCTCCTGTCTCTTTCTTGCTCTTCCTCCTCTTATTCATTCCCACCGTCCTATTTCTCTACATTATAACCTTCTTAACATTTTCACGTTTTTTAGCAGGGTTACCTGCTCATAGATCCTTACTGCTAGTTTTTTTTTTTTCCCACATTGTTGCCAATGATAATTTTCATCAGAAAAATCTGACCATTTCGCAGCCATGCTTAAACCAAAATCCTTTTACTGCCTTCATGTTCCTTACCAAAAAGCCCAGCTTGTTTAACCTTTTGTTCAAGGAGTTTCCCAGGAGTCCCCAGCAAAGCTTCTCTGCTGCATTTCCTTCCGTTGCCTCTCACTGTCCCTAAATCCCAGCCCACATTGACTGACCATGATTGTGACTTGTTTGCAGCCTTTCTTCTGCCTGAACTTTCCTTCACTATCCTTTTCCTTGAAGAAATTTGCATCTGTGAGGAGTCAATATAGTCCCCCCACGTTTGAACAAAGTCTTCTATATCCTCTTCATTAATCCTTCCTCTGCTACTACACATGAACCTTATTACTGCAATAAATAAAAGCCAGAGAGATGTAATAGTTAACATTTATTGAGCACTTGTATGAAACAACTTTTTGAAGCGACTTTTCAAAGACTTACATACATTCATTTATGATATTCATGATAACAGTATGGGTTTGATAATACTAATGTCCTCAATTTTATAGTTGAAAAACATGAGTATCTACCAGTTAAGTGAGTCTCTGAAGGTTACATAGCTAGTTAGAAATACAGGCAGATTCAGGCCCGCAATCTGAGCCCAGAGAAAGTGCTCTACCTGCTGTTGGTACTGCTTGCGCTATTTCATCCTTTTCTACTAGATTTTCAATCCCCTTGAAAAAAATAGTTTATTTGTATATGTGACATGGTGTAGCAGTCCATGGATTCACATCTAATTTATTTGCATTAACATGAATCAGAGTCTTTTAAAGATTTAATTTCTAAAATTTTATAGGTATGAAATGCTTAGAAATATTGAACACTGTTAGTATACAGGGCAGTTATAAGAACATACTTAATTCTAATGAGATGTACCTCTTAATAGCATATCTTTTAGCTTCTTGATTATATCAATAATATTGAATAGATGTTTTAACTGTATTTATCATAGTTTTGGGGTTTATTGTTTTTTTGCTTTTTTTTTTTTTTTGGTACCAGGGATCAAACTCACAACCTTGCACTTGCCAAGCAGGCGCTTAAGCCACTGAGCTAAATCCCCAGCCCCTTATCATAGTCTTTTTTTGAGACACATTTATTTTTCCGATTTTCAATACATTACACTGCCTTTCCCAATTGTATTACCAGAAATTGTCTTAGAGCTATAAAGATTTAAGAATAAATAGCAAAATTTCATAATGACATCTTTTGGAAGTATAATTGTTAGTTATTTTTATCAACCATATACAATTACCTTGGTAACTATCAGTTAAGATGGTATATTGCACATTTCTTTTGTAGACTACCTCTCTGTTAAAATATTAGAAGTACACATTTATGGATTCCTGAATAACCAGTTATTTAAAATCAGGCTAATTACCTAAAGGAGACTTAGTATATATTGTTGATTGAACATGAGCCAGCAATTATATTTTTATATATACTACAATTCAGAAAGCATGAAGAGGAAAATACTTTAAAATTTATTTCAGAGATGTTTTTGTCAGCTGTTTTGTACACCCGACAGGAAGAATTGTAGCTGAAGTATATTCACTTATAGCATATTTTTGTTGGCCTCATAAGAGGGAACTAACATGAAAATTACCACTGTATTTTTAGACAGGACACACAGAATTTCATTTTTTACTATTTGGTTTGTTTGGTTTTCCAATTAATCATTTCCTGTGGGGAGCTTTAGGTATTCTTTCCTTTATGGACCTCAAATAAGATTAATAAACAAAATAAATGATATAATCTGAAGTGCTGCTGGGACTTTGAACAGCTCATGTCTATAACCTGGTGTTCCTTGAATGTGTAGGAATGATGAACTTTTTTTAACCTGAATGGCACCATTGCCTTTAAAAGCTGTTAAAAATAGCAGAGCCAGGGAGGTAATATTATAATATTCAGTTAGGGGAGTTTTGAGTGTCGTTATCTCCCTAAGCAGTAACCATGAACAAATTATCAAAGACATCACCTCTTTTAAATGCAAAGACAAAGCAAATGTATTAGCACCTCAGTGGGATTAGGGATATGAAAAACATAATCATAAAACAGCAACTGCTGAGCTGAACAGTTGCTGGGAACCCTTGGTTCATCAGAGGTCTTGGTGCTGTTGAAAAATCAGCCCCTGCTGAGTTCACCTGGTATTCAGCCGCCTACACTGGGGCCACCTTTGCTGGTCAGTGCCAAAACTCTATGCTTAAAGATGTTTAAGTCATTTCCTGCCCAAGAGAATTTAGATGAGGCTAAGTATATAACGTATCCCATTGGCTGAAGAAATCATGCACGTTAGTTTTAAAATTAATTCACTACTTTGTTACTACTTCTGTGCTTATAAAAAAATTGAATGGAGGTTGTGTTTTCTGATCTTTATTATTTTCTATTCATTTTTTATTTTATTCTGTCTTCTATTTTTGATTTCTCAAAGAAGGATGTGGGGATATTTCATGGCTTTCTTCTTTTCTGGTGAATGTAGTTGTTGTTAAAAAATTAAAAAACAAAAAACCCCAGAAATTTAAAAAAAAATTGAATGGAGTTCTTGTTTCCCCCATTATTAATATCATTACAGTAGTATGATACATTTCTTACAATTGATGAGCCATTATTGATAATTATCATTAACAAAGGCCTACAACTTGTTTCCCTCCTTCAACATTTTTATGGATTTTGACACGTTTATTGATGTATTTCTCTACCATAACTGTATCAGAATAATTTCACTGCCCTAAAAGATTCCACGTGTAACGTCTAACTATTCCTTTCTTTATTGCTTAAGCCTCTGGCAACACCTGATCTTTTTACTTTCTCTATGGTCTTGTGTTTTTCAGCGTACCGTATACTTGGATCTCACAGTACATATCCCTTTCTGGTTGTCTTCTTTCAGTTAGCAATTCGCATTGAAGGTTTTTCCATGTCTGTTCGTGGCTTGTTGATTCATTTCTTTTTATTGGGCAATGATATTCCGTTGTTTAGATGTACTACCACTTATCTATTTACCCATTTAAGTGTAAGTTGGACACTTTCCAGTTTTGACAAGTACAAATAAAGTTTATCTGAATATTTCTGTGCAGATTATTATGGTTGTAATTTTAAAACTCATTTAAAAATCATGATTATAGGAAGTATTTTAAGAACAAAGATAGTACATTTTGAAGTCATAAATACTTGACGTTTACCTAACCGTGCAATATAAGTCATTCAGTACGTTTTTCTTGGTCTGTTGTGGTGCCCCTACTATTGTAGATGTCAGAAATGTATAAGAGGTTACTGTTTCCTAACCATGTCCCCTTTGAGTAAAATATGATATTCTATTTCATTTTGATAAATACATGAGCTGCCTACAAGGTAAGATTTGTATTACCTAGCAGCAATTTCTGTAACATCCCACTGAGAATTGGATGATTAAATACTGTAGTTTATTTTCTCTCTAGCCCCTCTAGATCTGTAAGTTTTAAAATTTTAAAATCTCAAATATAAAACTATTTAATACATTTCAAACACTACCCTTGAGTTATTCACAATGTAAGAAAAAGTAAGAACATTGAATTGTTTTCTTTATTTCTAATAGTAATAAGAATTAGACTCAAATTAATCTTCAGCTCTGGCTCTGTCATGTACTAGCTTGATGATGTTGGATTAATCTCTTGGCTTTATAGGATGAATATGTATTATTAATAAATGAAGTATCATAATATTTGCTCATCAGACAGGTTTCTTTGGTCATCATACAGTACTTTTGAAGAGGCCAAATATCAAAAGTACAATGTATCGGTATGAATATCCCAAGAATAAAAATACCATAAAACTTCCAGGATTAGTTATTGCTCTAATGTGCTTTAGGTTTATTTAACTTGTTTTTATTGTAAGTATTTTAAGATGTAGAACATGAGGTTTTGATACACACAGTGAAATGATTAGTATGACCAATCAAATCAGCCACATTGGTATCATCACATAATTGTTATTTTTCTGTGTGGTAAAAATACCAGAAGTCTACTCTCCTTGAAAATTTCCTTTTACAGTATAGTTTTATAGTACTTCACATACATTATTATTATTAGCTATAATTATCAAGCTGTACTTGAGATCTCTAGACTTCCTCATACTAACTACAATTTTAAAACATGTCATTTCTTCTACCTTCTCATTCTAACTAACCACCATTCTACTCTTTTTTTTGCTGTTTTCTGCTTGTTTAGATTCTACAGTATAAATGAGGTCATGCAATATTTGTTGTTCTTTGGCTTATTTCACTATGAATAAGGCCTTCCAGATTATTCACGTTGTCAGAAATAACAAGATCATTTTTAAGATGAATAATATTAATATATATATATAATAATTTCTCAGCAGACACTTTGGTTGTTTCTATATTTGAGCTATTGTGAATAATATTTAAATGAAAATGGGAGTAGAAGTGGAGATTTCATGTGATTTGGATATATACCCAGAAGCTAGATTGCTGGATGATGTGTTGTTTCTATTTTTAATTTTTGATGATACCATCCTGTTTTCCATAAGGGCCATACCAATTTAAATTCCATGAACAATATACCAAGAGTGTTTTACCTTTCCTTATAGTCACCGCAGAACTGGTCATTACTTGTCTTTTTTAGAGTAGTTGTCTTAAAGAGTATGAGGTGAAATCTCATTATAGTTTTGATTTGTATTTCCATGGTGATTAGTGATGTTGAGCTCCTTTTCATACACCTATGGCTAATTGTAAATCTTCATTGAAAAAATACCTATTCAAGTTGTTTGCCCATTTTTAACCTGCATATTTATTTTCTATTGAGTAGTGTGAGTTCCTTATATATTTTAGATAGTAACGCTTTGTATGATTTGAAATACCTTCTCCAAAATCTTAGGTTCTTTTTCGTCTTGTTGATTGTTTCCTTTATTATGCAGAGGCCTTTTATAGATTTTTTTTTAGTTTGATACAGTCGTAATTGCTTATCTTTTGCTTTTACTGCTTGTGTTTTCAATATCCTATACAAAGAAATTTCCAAAGCCAATGTTGAGATTTTCTCCCAGAATCTTTCAGAGATTTATGGTTTCAAGTTTTACGTTTAGGTCTTTAATCCATTTTGAGCAAATTATATATATATATATTTTTTTTAAATTCAGCTGACTCATTGCAAATTCAAAGGTTTCCCCCATATGCATTTCATCCATACTTAAATCCTAATTTTCCAGAATCAGATAGTATATCAGAGAATCGATATAGTTATGTTCTGTCTAATTTGTCCATGTATTAGGATCTACTGAGAGGATGTCAAATGATATGAAAATTATATTAGAGAAAGCACCTCTGTGAGAAAAAATGAGGGAGTCATCAATTTGGAGTGCAAGAGAGAGAATGGAAGTTGAGAAAGAGTGGCCTCTATGGTTAGGCAGTCCAAAAAAGGTCCTTCAGGGCATTCAGGAGTCTGTAGCTGTAAGTCTGTGAGTCCTCATAGGAGTATTTCATCTTCCCAAAACTTGTCAGTCATGAGCAGGGAAAGGGTGGTGAAACATACCATTTTAGCACAAACTTGTTAATAGAATACAGTATTTGGGTCCTTGGCAAGTTACATCTTTGCAGTTAGATACCTATGTGATGTATTTTTTACACATCGTAATACCTCACAAGGTTTTTGTTTTTCCCTTTAATAATAATGACAATAGAACATTTATTTATTTGATGCTTAAATAAGGATGTGAAGAGGTGAAGCAGAGTCAGATGATGCATAATGCAATTTAGGAAGCAGAGAGAACCATCTGAAAGCATGCAATTCTCAGTAGTGATGTTTGTGTAAATGGCTTAATACCATCATCAACATGATGACGGTCACAGCGGAGCCATCTGCCTATTCTAAGGACGTTGTTCCATATTCATTTTTATTTTTGTTTTCATTTGTTTACCTTGTCCCTGATATCCAGGTTTCCAAACATTCTTCTGAGGCAAGTTGAACCAATTCCCTAATTGGAACATACATAACACATTTAAAAATTACATTTGGGGCTCTTAGATGAAGTTTTCAGAGAGTAAAAATCTCTGGAAGTAAGGAAAAGTTTCAAAAGTAGAAGCAACTTCACTTTTCAGGTGCTAATTTTACAGATCTTTATAGCATTTCTCCATTTTGACACCCTTAGAAATGATAAAGCTGCATTTCAATACATACTTTCTCTACTCTTTGCCTTCTTAAATTATCTTGTTCTTTTTCCCACTTTTCCTCCCACTCATCAATTAAGAATAATGACTGTCAGGGAAAATGGAGCATATGAAACGTTATTGCTAAAGTATTAATAGATGTCAGTATTGTCTTTCTGAATTCATGCATCCCAGAGTTACCCTATTGAGTTCCCACTGTGGGAAGCTACAGCAGGAATGAATGGTTCCTCACATTTCTCTGTCTAGGAGGTGCTACAAGATCTCTTCAGATGGGAAAATAATTTCAACTTTATATAACAAATTACACCAATTTCCTAAGTATATGCAATTTTTATTTTTAAATTTTATCTTTCCTGTGATGTTAATCTCTTTGAAAAAGTCATCATGGATTCCTGTTTGTTCTTCCTCAAAGCTAGAAAATTGGATCTTATAGGAAATTGAGTTTGTTCATAATGAATGGTTAAAAGACCAGAGAAACATAATTTTCTTCCTATGACCTTAACTTATGTTACAACTCCTCTGGGAGCTGTCAATTAGGAGCATGGAATTTACACAAATCTAAGCCTCAGAAATGACCCAGCAAGCTACAACAATTATGTGGAAAATTTATTAAGCAGCTTTTTAACCTTTATTTTTTATCATGTTTGATTGTGCAAATCTACATCCTCAGGAGAAATAGGCAATGCTAATTGGGATACATGCATAGAAAAGAGCAAAAAGCTATTTCAACTCATATAACATTTTTTCAGTACCAAGTTAGGTTTTTGTTATGGAATATACTGAAAGCTAGCAGACTGGACAAGATCAGTCAGAAGCAGAACTCCAACATGTTTCTTTAGTAACCCTAATAATTACATTATCCTTGATAATACACTACTTCAATTATAAGATAAAATTCTTATTCTAGTGTTGTATTACTTTAAATGGTAAAACAATACAATTATTTCTGTGAATAATGCCATATATTTATTAGATTCTATCTACATGATGATCTTATTGGCTAAAAGTCTTTGTGATTTATTTTTGCTAAAGCATGTTGAAGAATACTAAAGCTATTAAGACTTTGTTGTCTGCAGATTGGGGAATGTTTTCAAGGACAGCTTTGTTTTTCTCATTTAAAATAGTCTTTCTGTTGTCACAATATTAAATTATTTGCAGAAAAAAATTTAATAATGTCACAATAGCTATGAACCCTTTATGAAGATAGACTGTTTATCTAAATTCTGAAAGTTTCCATGACTTCAGATGATGCAATTAAGGTCTTTTGTGAAAGTGTGCCACCCTTCCTGTTGATACTGTTTCCATGAATGCAGTATTACTGTTTTACATCTTCTTCAGTTGAATTGTATTCATCTTTTTGGCACAATTTATTTGGCAAAATGCACAGGAAAGTGTAGTTGTTACATAAATAGAATTCATAGTCTTAAATAGTTAAATCTGGACATTCATGCTCAGAAATGGTCAGAGTAATGGAGCTTAAATGCATTCATCTTTTCCTTTTCATTGTTTTAACCTGGGGAAATATTCAGATATTAGTTTCTTTCACCCACCTCCTTACTAAAGCTAGTTCTCAAGAGAAAGTCTTGGGATTTACATTGGGGCAATGCAAGAACTAATATAAGAAAGAGAATTAGCAAGTGAAGACTAAGGAAACTAATATTTTGCTAATTGCTTTCATCATTCTGAGTAGAGGATTCTGCTTATATAGGCATCTTGCATCAAGTCCTAGATACATAGAAGTATGAGAATAGAAAATAGTCAACTTACCAACTTAACACATTGTTAATTACATATGCTTTAATGTATAGCATAAAGACATACTCAAATTATTTCTCCTGTCTAGAGTACTTTACCATGAAACTATACTTCAAACTTTTCCTACTAAAAAACCAATTTTTTAATTTAATGCATTCTTCCTTTTGCCCTAAAGACAAAACATGTTACTTGTAAGTTTTTTATTTAAATTTGTTACCACTTAAAGACCTCTGCCTTGGCATGTTCACACAGACCCCATAGCCAACCACAAGTAATCTCTTAGGAATGATGACTTAGTAACACAGGGATACCATTGTAGGGAAGTATGTGGGAATCTTATTCTCCTCTTCAAAACAAAGGATGTGAAAATGGTTGCTAAAGAAATACAAAAAGTCCACTGCTTTTCATGACTTTTCACACATAAGTCTAGATTTGTTGGCTCTCATTTGCTTATATATGTTGTTTTTCACTAAATTAACTTAGAAGCAAAAATAGCTTTTTGAGGGAACAATTTTGAAACACTCATTTCATTTGAAGTCACCATGATGTTCCCTTCTCTACCCCCATATCGCTAGATTCCCTGGAAGAATGGCTTGTGATATTCCAGAATGTGAAATGCAGCAAAAAGATATGGGCTAATTGATCCTACAGAGTTCTTTCAGTGTTGTGCAGAAGGGCATTGGTTTTCCCATTATTACTGAAGGTTACATGTAACTTTCATGTTGCTATGAAGAATTTAAGATAAGTAAAATGTAGGGGGCTTCTTTAAATAGTTAACTAAATGGAGAAGGAACTAAACTGACAAAGTAAGTATTTTGGGGAAAAAACCCTAAATTTTTAAAAACATGAATAAATACTAAATTTCTTCTGAGCAATTTTTTGGGTTACTGTTATAGTCACTCACCATAGAAAAGCACTTACACAAGCCGGGACTTAGTAATCAATGAATAAATAAATGATAAAAATTTTAAATAGCATAATGTAAATAAAAATGGTGCATTTGATTCTCATTTCTTTTTCATTGGGTTAATGAAATGAATAGATTCTTCTATTAATGAACATTTAAGGCCCTCTAGCTTTTCAATACTTAGAATGATGCTGTAGGTGATCATTTTGTGCACATATGCAAAAACTCTTGCAGGATAGATTCCCAGAGTTGGAATTACTGGATGGAAAAATATTATTATTTTTATATGATATCAATAAATTGCGCTATATACGTTGTATTCAATTAGTGCATATCTTCAACTATTTGGCTATTTGGTCATGAGAATCACATGAAAGGATTGCATCTTTCTATAAAAACAAATCTTTCAGGATACTATAAAATATTTGGGTACTGTAAAATATTATTTTAAATATAAGTTTACAGAACTCATAGATGTCTTCTATTCATGGGTTCTAAACTAAGAAATTCTAACAAATAGAATAGAATCTGAACATTTTCTCATTTAAAGTTCATGAAGAACTTCTCAAAAAATAAAAAAGATGTACAACTTGAACAGTTTCATTGCTTCTTAATTGTTTCTAAATAAAATTGTTTATAATATTCTCAAAAAGGATCCAAATGCTAGTGTTGGTGATAAAAAGTAAAGAGAAAGTAAAGAAGTTTTTAACATTTTATTGCATTTTATTAGAGAAATTTTATGTGCATTTATGAATTTGGGAAAGCTGCCAGTCTTAGGACATGGTCCTTATGAATATCAAAGATATGTTCTGTAGAAATTGCTGTAATAAATATTTGAATTTTCACTGAGAGAAATCCCAGTGTCACTTAGTAGTTCTCTTTGGCCTTGTGTGGGACACACCTGTGAGGTGTTATTAGCTTCCTATCTATAGAAACATTAACTAAGTACTCAGATCAAATGAGGATTCCTCCAAGAAATCATTGCCAGTATTGTGAGTCTCATGGCTAGGTTTCCTTTTCATATCTTCCCACAGTACTTAGCTTACTCAATTATGTACCTGACATTATTTCCATTATGTTCCTTGAGTAAAATGTATCAGTATTACTTTGTATGTTTCCCCTATAATACATACCTCACACTTTGCCAGTAGTAGTGGTCAATAAATATTTCATAAATGATTGAATGTACAAAAAGATGATTTTTGAGATATGCCAAAGGATGCATAGGAATTCAGCCAGTGTGAATAGGCTCAAAGACTGATAAAATTGAATAGAAAGGAAAAATTACAGTCTATTGGAGGAATTGTCTTTTATTCAGCTTCATAGACTAGTCCGAGCTTGTATTACCATGAACAAAGAAAAATCCACAAAGTAAGAAAATACCAATAAAGTATATTTTAACTTTTTTACATAGGTCTTATTTCTGGTACAGATTAGGGACTATTACGTCGACCTATAGTATAATAAAAAGACATATTTAGAGCATTATACCAAATTTGTAAGTAAAATAAAAAGCATATATCTTAAAACACAATTGAGGTATTAGCATTAATTTTTAGTTCAGTAATATATTCCTTTTCCCTCTAGATATTATCCTACTGTGCCAAATCATTCATCTAAAATGTCTAATGTCATGCTATTTTAAAATAGTAGGAAATGGTAGAGGAAAGAGAAAGCAGTTACTATTTTTGTTACCTGTAAGCATTACTAAATTATAATTATGACACATGTGAAAGGCAATGCAGAAAGTGAACTTTGAACAGATAACCTTCCTGATTAATGCAGCAAACAACTTATGTAGCATCCAAGTATTTAAGTTTGTTAAAGGGAGATTTACAAAGATAAAGACTAGAGAAAACAACCTATATGTACAGTTCTCAAAACTACATTAGATTTTATTACATCTTCTCCCATCCAATATCCACTCCAATTATGTATCTCATGCATAGGTTTAAACATACATGAAAAGCATATTTTTCATATAGATTTATAATATATGTTTATATTTTTGACATGGAGGAGAATCTTGAACTGCTGTTTAATTAAATAAAATATGGAATAACTTATAATTCCATCATAAGACCACCAATTTGGAAAACCCTTCGAAGATGTCTTTGTAAATCTATCATTAGAGGTATGATATGTTATCATATTAAATAAAACATGTTGTATATATAGCTTAGAAAGCTTTTAGAGGATATGTCATTTATGATTGTGATACACAGTAAATTTGCTAAAACAATGTATCTTTGTATTTCTGTAAAGAGATTTGGAATTACACCCCAGAGTCATCTATCAATCCCCTTATTATAGTTTAATTTATTTTAGTGAGACAAAAAAAAGTGTATAGTAACCAGATATTATTATGTTCCATTTTTTCCATCATCCCCCAACCTATATTCACTCTAAGTATTTAGTCATACACTAAGGGTCCATTTTATGTAAAAATTCTTTTCCTAGAAACTACAGTTTTATTGACTGTAAAAAGCTGAAACTGAATTGTTAAACCAGTATCTTAGAGTCAATGGGATTTAGGGGACAGCTTTGCCTTCAGAGGGACATTTATCGTCAGGAGACTTTTTGGTTGAAATAATCAAGGAAGGGTGGCAGTGTCATTTAATTGTTGGCAGGGTTCCTGCTAAACATCTTGTAGTATATAGTACAGCACCCTCACAACAAAGTCATATTTAACTTAAAATGTCAGCAATGACCAAGTTGAGGAACACTGCTATATATTAAGGTTACAAAATACTCACGTTTCAATTAGAGTTTTACATACCCCAGTTTATTAATAAAGCAAATAGGAACATTAGTACATTTATCTATCAAGAGTCAAATAAATATACAAGTAATTTCTAATGATGAATTTCTTATTTATAGCTACTCCTTCCCTAATAAT
Organism: Dolichotis patagonum; assembly: GCA_004027295.1. Lineage (NCBI taxonomy): Eukaryota > Metazoa > Chordata > Mammalia > Rodentia > Caviidae > Dolichotis > Dolichotis patagonum. The sequence continues at coordinate 83,630 of PVJX010003972.1, forward strand.
TCATTTGTACAACTAAGACTCTGAAATTAAGTAAAGCTAAAATTTTGTTTTTATGTCATAAGCTCTGAACCGTTGTAATGACAATTAACCCATCTATGACATCATATTTAACTTAAAATGTTAACAATGACCAAGTTGAGGAACACTGCTATATATTAAGTTTTATGAAATACGTTTCCATTAGAGTTTTACATACCCCAGTTTATTAATAAAGCAAATAAGAACATAGATAAATTTATCTGTCAAGAGTCAAATAAATATACAAGTAATTTCATCATCAAATCACTGCAGTGTCTCCCACAGATGCGAGCTTTGATCTTTGTCAGATATATTCTTATAAGAAAGGGAAAGTTGATGATAATAGCAGACTTGAAAATTCTGAAATAAGCATGATATGGCTCCACATGCCATTCCATATGTCATCATTCCTTCTGTAGGAGGTCTGTGGAAAGGTGCTTCTGCCTGTAACTGTTGCCTTTTCCTTGCTCTCCTCATTCTAATTATATTTCCGTTGTTTGTTTTGCTCTTCAGAAGCCTGGATTGGCCGAGTTTGGATTTGGAATTGTCAGTAAAAGAAACAATCAATGTGTTTCTGATATTTTTTGAAACAATAAAAACAACTTGTTGCTTTATAGCCAACACAAATGAAGATAGGGCATTTTCTGGTATCATTGCAAAACAGCACAAATCTTTAATTTCACTTACAATAGGAGGAGGGAACGTTCTCATGTCTAGTTCCATGCATGAACTCCCATAAAATGTGCTTGCTTTTTATTTGTTCCTCTGCATGGCAGAGAATGCCATCCAAGAACAAACTTCAGATTTTCTGCACATCCAAGATAATATATGTCAGCCATTAGAGTATTCAGTAGGAATATAAATTCCCAAGGTTTCAGTGAATATCAATTCCCTTATGATTTTTAGAGTCCTTAATTTAATAAACAAAATAGAAGGATGTTACAACATTCAAATGAGAATTTTTATTAGGTACCCATTAAATGCCAGGCATTGTCCCTGAACACAAGAAGATTAAAATATATGACCCCTTTCCTGTCGTAATTTTGCTTTGATCATCTTAATAATAAACTGTGCATTTGAAACTCATAAGCTTTAAACCCTATTATAAAATTTGGTGTATATATAACACATTAAACTTAGAGAAAAAAGTGCTTTCAGAGAATGAGCAAAGCGTTACGGTTTGGGAAAAAGACTATTTTTATTTATCTTTGCCTTGCAAAGGATTCACCTTATTGATGCCTAAGTTCTGTAAAGTGTCTTCTTTCCGTGGCCAATAGTGAAAACACCATCAGTCATCAAAGGAAGGTGTGCGTTCATATGATACGACACATTTAGAGTGCATGTCTTGCCTTACTGTAGGTGTAGCGACATTCCATCTTTAAGTTATGACATATCCAACTACTTTACTGTAAATTGACTGAGGAAACAAAACACAAAAATCACAAACTGCATCTTTTTGCTTGGCAGGACTACTGTGTAGTGTGTGAACATGTCTTAACTACATGGTAGAAATTCTACATATAGGAGCCAAATATCAAGGAAAACTAGTGCTGTATTGTGAAATAAAGCAGTTTCCTAAAAGCTTTTGGTTTGCATGTCTGTAACCAGATACCTCAACACTCTATAGGGTTGAGAGTCTAGCTCAGTGGCAGACCTTACCTAGTGTGCTTGGGGTTCTGGGTTTGATCTTAGGCTTTTTTTTTAAAAGTAAACTTCCATTATTTTTATTTTAGCAAACCTGAAGACACAATTTCCTCATTAGTCCCGTGCTAGCTGATGGTTTGAAGTTAGGTGGGGTTATATGCAATTATAGTATGGAGAACACAAAATGAAAATGATTGAAATAATTTTTCATTGTGATACTGTTTAAAGAGTTTGAAGTACATCAAAGAGAACACGTCTTCACTTACAATTTTTATTCTCTGTATTAACAATAGTAAAATTTTCCAAATAGATATTATTACATATTAACATGAATTGTGTACTTTGCTTGCATGTTTTTGTTCTCTGGCATGAACTGTTTAAAGCGGAAGTAACCACCTCAATTGATAGATTTTAAAATAGAAATTTTACTATTCTCTTCTTTACTAAGGTTATTTTTGTCCTTAGATGTAATTTTCATATGCACTGTGATTAATGGATAGCAATTAAAGGTAGCATCCACCCAGCTCTGTTTCTTCAGAAGTCTTTAAGATGGTTTTATTTATGCTCTGCAGATTGCCTTAATTTTGCCCGATAGCACCACCTGGTGGAAAAAATATCTTTGTTTTCTTCCACCATTGAAGGTATCCTTTTCACTCTATCTAATTGTGATGTATTTTAATAGATACTCATTTATAAAAATTTGCTGTGTATCTAATTCCAGTATATTTTAATAGATAGTAATAAAAGTCCCAAATTGTAAAGCTCTTTGTAAAAAATAAGGAGATAGGAGTTATTTCTCAACTACTATTGCCAATTTAAGTGCTGTGATCTGTTTGCTTAATTAACCGGTAATAGTTGTACACATTTATTGGGTGTAGTGTGATATTTCCATACCCGGCTATAAGATATATAGCAATCAAACAAGAAAAGTGTGTATTTCTATGTTCTTATCATTTCTTTATATTTTGAAACTTTAATTGCTTCTCTTCTTGTTCTTCATAAAGTCTATAATTTAATACTGTGAATTAGTCAACCCCACTGTTATAACTCTAGAACTTACTCTTCTCTTCTTCTTACAGGGCTCATTACCTAGTGTCTATGACCCCTTCTCACACCCTCTCTTCATAGTCTTGGATAATTGCTTTCTACTTTCAGATTGATGCTTTTAGCTTCTACATGTGAAAGTGTACATGTGGCATAAGTCTGTGACTGTAAATACTTGACTTTTAAAGCTCATGAATATATACAGAAATGAATAGTGTTTTTATCTCTATTCAAAAATTGTTTTCCGCAATTTAATTATTGTCATCTATATTCTTTTCAAAGAATTAAATAATGCTAGGTTTTTTGTACCAACGGCAAATTGGATTATCTCCCCAAAATGCAACTGGTCACTCTCTTCATAACACTTAATGAAGAATTTTTATACTATAGAATTTACCATGTTAATACTTCATGGAAAAAGGAATATGTTAATCTGTATTACTTTTTCTCTTTTTTTTTGAGATAGGGTCTTGCTATGTAGTTCAGGCTGACCTCGAACTCACTATATAGCCGAGGCTGGCCTCGAACTCACTGTCTCAGTCTCTCAGGCACTGGGGTTATAGGCACCACCACATCTGTCTATCTTGCCTTTAAAATAAACCATTTTATGTTTATTTTCTTCCTATAAATAAAACTGAGTTGTGGTATTCTGTGTATTAGTTCACAGGTTTTAATAATTTTGAGTTATTTTCCCAGAAAATAAACTTGATAATATTTTCAAATGAGAAATGCAAATATACTTAAAGCCAGTTTTGAGAATTTTATGCATTTGAGTCTTTGTATCATCCCATATTTGTGTGAAATATATTTTTGTGAAATAAAGTGAAGAAAATGGCGCACCTGAAATTCCACTGTGTTCCTGTGTTATACTTCAAGAATCACGTTCAGTCTCTCTTTTCTTCTTGTTCTATTTAAAGGCCTTGGATGGTACACTGTAAATTCAGCTTTTGGAGACACCATTATCATGCCTTGCCGACTCGATGTACCTCAGAATCTCATGTTTGGCAAGTGGAAATATGTAAGTGTGACCTTTCTGGGATGTAATTAATTGTCTCCAGTTTTCCAATACAGTTAAATAACTAAATGTAAAATTCAAAGTGACATAATGTTAATATGACTTGGTGGATACAAATGTAAAAAGATAAAATTAATGTATTGAAAAGCAGTTTTAAAGTAAATCCAATAGGCATGCAATTATTACACTATGATAATCTGAAAGAATCATCCTAAGTGTTAGAGACACAGGAATAGATGGAATTCCCAAGTATAATCAGGGGAGTACAGGCAGAGGTCTGCAGAGGACAGTGACTTCTTTTTGCTCCTGATGGTTGGATCAGACCACTGGAAAGGCATCAGTAGTCAGGACACTCAGCTAACTATTATTCACTGGAAATTAGTCATCAGTATTGCAAGCTTGTTTCTAGTGTTTAGCCTGATAACTTTGTTATGTTCGACATTGCTGAATATTTTGCATATAGCAAAGTCATATTTTCTGGTATATTGAGATACAAGTCTGGAGATAGACAATAGAGATCCTGCTAGGTAGATGTGGAATGGCTAAGTGGCTTTGCTAAATAAAATGTGTCAATCACCAAAATCAACAAAAGGTATCTGTATGCTACAGTTTGCAGGAGCTCATGACAGTTTGCAAGCTTTAAGTAGGTCTGTCTCCTTGGAAACAATAGAAAAGCTTCCCTAGCCCCTTACAGTGCTAAAAGGTATCAGTGCAGGGAAAGGATTGGGGGGGGGGTCAAATAATATATGAAATATTTGTTATTACATCTCTCAGGGTCTTCCATATGTTAAAATGTATTATGAATTCTTTGAGGCCATAATTTGATTTGATTCTCAGGTTTATTTAGCTACAGATTTTTTTTCCTCAAGTATCTCTTCAAAAAGATTCTGAAGACGCTACTATGGGAAATGTGCTCAAGAGTGTTATCAAGGCATGGTTTAGATGCAACTTTTAAGATGTTGAAATCAGACCAACAGGTTCTACCACATACTCTGTGTGAGATTATAAGCAAGCAAATGAACCCCTATTTTCTCACTATAAAAGGAGGTCATATCTTTCTCATCCTGTTGTTGGTGAAGTGGAATAATTCATAGCAAAGTATATACTTAGTTTTGACACATGACAGTTGCTTGAGCAAGTAAACTGTCATGACTGTGAGCTGTGAAATCCTAGTCACACTGTACCTGTGTGAGAGGCTTATGAAAAAACGGAAGCATGTGAGGCAGCACCTCGTGTCTCTGTGTGGCCTCCTATTACCCCATTTGCTCTGGGTTACTTTGGAGTGTTTCTGATTTTCTGTGGACAAGGAAATGTGAGGTTAAATCCTATGAGGACAATGTTAACATCCCTTAAATTCCAAGAGTCTCATTGTCTACCATAAAATTTACCCACTGAATCAAAGTCACTGAAAATTTCTGTGATCAACATTCTAAGTATAACACCAGGAATAGTTTTCACCTAAATTGAACTGGCACAATAGAGCTTGGAAATATTAATGGTGAATTTCAAATTGTTAGTTAAGAAAAAAGTCCCAGCAATAAACTAATGAGATGCATTTGAGGTATTGTGTGCTCTACAGTCTTGATATACAGAAACAGTATGCAGAACGTAATATAATGTACCACCTGAAAGATAAGTGGAAGGATTGGAGAAAGTGAAAGGAAACATGTAGATAAGAATGAGCTAGTTTCCCCATCACTGTGTACTCTGTGAATATAGAACACAGCTTCCCCTTCACTCCACCCTACCCCACTTCCTGCATCTCTCCATTCCCTTCACCGAGGTGCCCTGCAGGAGAGATGCGTAAGCATCCTCAAAGTAGTGCAGTGGCTAGCGCAGCACAGTCATGCTGGGGCCATGCTGCAGAGTTCATATTTCAGCTTTATCAGCAGAAACCTTGGGAAGTTATCTAACCAGAAGCCACCTCGGTGGTCTAATCTATAAATGAGTTTAGTATTGTAACTGTAATTTACATGGAGGTTGTTAGTATTAAATCTATTAATTGCTGCATAGAAAACCAAAGAAAGAATCTGCCATTTAATTAAGTGTACAAAAACTACAAACCATTATTTACTGCATACAAAAGTGAATATGTACTGGATTAACCTGTTTCCTATAATGAAGGAACTAAGGCAAGGATTTGTATTGTAAACTTGTAAAACAAAGTTTCACAAGTTTGGGGAAATACTGATGTATTCAGATGTTTAAGAAACAAAACTTCATGAACTCTAAGGTAAACTTGGCAATCAAAATAAAGATTTTTTAAAAATTTAAGTTTCTGTACAATTTTAAAACTTACCATCCATTTTAACTGATTTACCATTTTATTTTTTCAAAGATCTTGTTAGGTAAATAAAGAAGCAATTGGCTCCTATTTTAGAATAAATTGTTTATTAGGTAACACAGGTTTTATTGAACAAAAGGAAGAAATGTAGCCTATGTCTCAGTGTTCCTGGCCAGAGTATATCTTATTTTGATAATAAGGTTTTGTATGAAAGTCATCAAATTAAGTTTTATGAGTCACATCGCAAAACCATGAATTTTAGTGGTTAATCTGATTCTCGTGCTTAATGGGCATGATTGTTTTACAAGGGTAAGTACTGTTCCCTTGTGAAGACTGATGAAATGTTATCATGTGTAAAGGTCAGTTTCATTGGTTCTGGTTGAAAGCTATGCATATTTAAATATAAGTATGTGAGTTAAAGTGAAAAATATGTCAAAAATAATTAGCCACGATGTCTTAAACCAGTATATGCAGCTCAAGTGTATGCTTTCTAGGATGGTTATCGGAACATCATCTTGTATACTTGTATTTACTTAGCTATTCTTTATTTCATATTAAATATATGACTGCCCCTTTTCTATTTCAAGTAGTCATTAATTCTGTCCTCCAGATTAAAGAGAAGCTGAGATTCTAAAAGTTCTGTCGTTTCATTGTCACACATTTAATGTGATATCTATAAAAGAGTCCATAGCCTCCCTTCTTGGAAACAGTCATTTTCTGGAACCAAAGATTTATGTAAGACTTATATCCAGAATCCATCTTGAATAAAATACATATTTGTGGATGAATGTGACTAAAGAAATTTTTGTTATTCTGAATGTAGTCCTGAATCATCTGAATGTATTTGCTTTTAAAATACATTATTATTTTAATTTTTAGGAAAATCCTGACGGCTCCCCAGTATTTATTGCCTTCAGATCTTCTACAAAGAAAAGTGTGCAATATGATGATGTACCAGAATACAAAGACAGATTGAGTCTCTCAGAAAACTACACTCTATCTATCAGTAATGCAAAGATCAGTGATCAAAAGAGATTTGTGTGCATGCTAGTAACTGAGGACAACGTGTTTGAGGCACCAACAATAGTCAACGTGTTCAGTAAGTAGCCCGCAGTCTGCCTGCGAAGTGGGGTTGAGGGCTGTTGCTGAAACACATTCTTTAGAAAGAAGACTGTGTTCTCTGTAATGTCTCTAGAACAGGCATCTCTATAGAAGAGGCTTTCTAGAGACTGTTCTGCCATGCATGCTGCCAGCAAGGAAAACCTCTGAAATTCAAGTAAGGTGTTTGCAGTTGTTTTTGCCATGTACCACTTATGGAGATATGAAGTACTACTAATGATAACTAGCATAAGGTCTTTTAATGTTCAGTGATATGTGCAAAGAAATGTTCTGTGGTACATATATGGACATGACACATATATAATCATACATTGTATATGTGATGTGTGTGCATATATTTACCTGAACTAAAAAATGCTATTTTGGTTTATTAAGAGAGTAAAGTACGAAATTATCTTATGACTAAGATCTAAACTTGAAATTTATATTTAATTTATAATTTTTACTTTATAATTTTTTAATCTTGATCTTATATGAATATGTGTGTGTATATCCACACTTTTAGTGTTTTTTGATACAGAATTCAAAGTGCTCGCTTGGTTTACAAAATTTTTCTTGATGAAGAAACTCACCACACCCTGATTGTGTGTAATGAGTGTACCAAGGAGAGAAAGTACAGTGTGACTGAAGAGAAAAAAATCATGACACTAGTTGCAAGAGAGATCCCCGTAATTCCAGCTACCTGGAAGACTGAGGCAGATTCATGAGTTCTAAGCAATATAGATAGACTCTATCTTGGAAAATAAGGAAGGAATGATAGAAAGAAGAATAAAAGAAAAAGAGAAAGTAGAAAGAATTACTAGAGAAACTTGAATTTATTGTAGTCATTGTGGCAAAGTTACTTTACCTAATAGTGATATATAGTTAATACTACTGTGCAAATAGCTTTGCAAATGAATGACTTGAGCAGTTATAATTAAAGCATTTCATCTTTAAACTCAAATAAAATGTCTCACTCAGTTACATTATAATGTTTTAGGAAGAAAAATAAGCATCAAAAGTTTCAGGCCAACCTTTTTCAATTAGGCAAAAAATACTGCACTTTCCAGATTTTTCCTTCTGCTTTTTGGTATCTTGACAGCACCTAAAATTTCTTCACATAAACAGTGAAGAAAAAACCCCAGAAGGCCTCAACTATAGCAAGTAATCAAAGATTTTCTTTTCAGTTTTACTTGTAATAACCTATGCAACTATGTCCCTTAAGTATTTATAGAGACTTCAAAGCTCCTGTGGATTCATGATGTGGATTCAAAGAGAGCTATACTAGCAAGGGAAACCTTTGTTCTCCAGAAAAACCTCATAAAAGTGTGTTACATGTTTCAGTTGATTACCTTTCAGCTTAGAAAGCACTTTCCAGAAATCATCCACATATCTCAGTCATTTTATGAATCAAATGAAGGGCCAATTGTTTACCAGTCAGATAAACTGGCATTCTATATTTGCCAGGGACCCGCGTATTGTTTACTATCTTTCCTTTTTTCACTTTTATGTCATTAGAAAAATGGATGATGTAGTGCTTGGGATACTTTTTCTAAAAAGAGCCAAAAATACCTCTACTTTTTAAATTATAGACCATCATCTCATAAATATAACCAGGTATCAAGAATATGCCATAGTAATAGAGAGACTGAGTTACAACACTGTTAATCATATATAATAATTTGTCATGCCTGGATTTCTTTTATACTGTGTGAAAATTATTAAATATCAATCAGTAGTGTACAAGGAAGTTGAGAAATACAAGTTTTTACATTTAGAAGTATTTGTTACATTTTCAAAATTTACTTTTTTAAAAATGCCATATCTGAATCTGAAAAAAAAAATTCAGTGGTCTCTTTCAATAAAATCTGTAAGTCATTTTATAATACAAAAGATTCCTATGATTGTGAAAACAAACTCATACTGCATGTACTGCCAGTACCCTTGCCCTCTTTTCTTTTGGAGTTGCTGAAAACAAAGTGATTCTCAGAAGTAAAATTTGCATTCCAGGCTGTGGGCCAGGGAGAATTTACATAGTCAAATTATACGCCCTTGAAAATGGTATTTTATACTAGAAACCATGAGACATTCCAGATCCAGTGAAATGAGAACCAGTTTATGCTGCAGTGTTTACAAGATCATATAGGGGCTTTGCTTTGGTTTGTTGTTGTTGTTGTTGTTTTTAAATAATGAATTTACTTTCAGTCACTGTTTGTGAACCAAACAGCAGCTGTGGCAGGGAGGCTGTCATTATGTGTGTGTATATATTGCAGTCTCTTAAGAGTTACCAAGCTCATCAATCAGTCCTCTGTTTCCCTCTGTTGAATCACCTAGCAACATGCACCATCTACCACAAAATGGAGAGTTGCTGTTGTGAGCCAATCCCATATCAGCCTGTCCTACATTGCCATCCTCACAAGCAAAGTCAATTTTTTTTTTCATTCAAGCTAAAGTCTGTGACTGCTTGTTTTACTTGTAATATAGATTTGTTTGGTGTTAAGCAATACCTCAGATACAAGAAGTCAAATGCAGAAGCCATCCAGATCCAAATAGCACCCTGTCACCCTTTATAAGCTTAAAAAAAGTTAGTTGAATGTCATCAAAGTTAAACTACATTTGCATTTAGTGCACGCTTAGGATTAGTAAAATTATTAAGACCTAAGAATAGACCTTGAAAAGGTCCCAGTAATTTATTCTAGTGATTGTACAAAAGGCTTAGAGGTCAGATGGTTGCCCAGAGAACTAACCAGTTGTTGGTTGATAAAATGGAAAAATTACTGAGTTGGTTACCTGATTTTGCTTTGTTAGAGCTGCTACTAATTTCTGACCTTGGGAAAGTTTCTTCAACAGTCTAAGGTAAACTGACCTCAAAAACAAAACAAATATTTTAGAATAGATGTGGGTTTTTTTCATTGTTTCTGGGATCCTCTTAGGTAGCTAATGATGAGAGTTTGAGAAGGTGAGAAGCTGTCTCTGTTGAATTAGCTAGAATTTCATGTATTAAATTTTCAGTTATTTGTAGTAAATTGTTTATAAATTAAAAGTAGTCCCAGAAGGGTAGACAGGTGACTATGCCAGCTTGGACATCATAGTGAGCCCTCATCTGAAAAAGGGGACAGCTCTGAAAAAGCCACAGGTCACAACCCCTGCTGATTTGCAAGCTTCCTGTACTCCAGTGGTGGTCTGTGGCATTAACGGAAGACTGTTCCCATGGCGAGGTTTGATGTATTGGTGGTCTAGTGCTTCTCGTGGTGCCCCTTGGTTTCACAGTTACTTCAGGGTTTTTATCTGGAAGGGTGCATTTCAATACTTCTCTTCAGTGCTTTATCAGAACTGAAACACCTTTCTCAACTGGAGAAACCCCAGGAAAGTTCAGTCAATCTGAAAATAATATTTTAGGTAGAAAAGAAACATAAAATGACCTGTGTAATAAATAAAACATAAATTTTATATTTTGGTTTAGTTCTTTCACTATATAAAATATTTCCCATTTAATGAGGAAAATACAGCATGATTCCAGGTATAGTTATTAACTTAAAATACCTGTTGGTGAGGGTTGACTGCTAACGAGACCTGAAAGAATCACTTTAAGTCAGTCTGACCAGTGCATCTACCTTTCTTTCTTGCTCTGCTTCCATGTCAAACTAAATTCTCTCATTTTTTGAGAGTAGCATTAGTACACCATAGGCGATACACAGCAGTTTATATCATCACTATGTTTTCACTTGGCCTTGAAACAACTAGATGCCAAAAACTATAAATATTACTAAGTTACTGATTTCTAGTTTTTCTAAAGGCTAATGGTCATAGTGTTCATTAGCAGTAATCTGTGTTTTGAAACAAAATGAGGTCATCTAATTTAGTATATTTATTCTTGATCAATCTCCCATCTCCTTACCACAGTTTCCTTCTTCTCTAGCAAAGTAATCAGTTATGTGATTTCTCCTTCCTGATACAAAACAGAAAAAATAGAAGGAAAGTAAAGCTTCTATTTATGAGCTGTTTCAAATTGTACTAGGTAGTAAATGTAACTTAATGGATTCCCAGTACTCCCCTGAGTGGCTTAGCTTATAACTATTTGTGAAAAGACCTCAAAGGATATTAGTGGAAAACTTGTAATCTGGTAAAAAAGAAATATGAATCTTAGTATTCTATACCATTGCTATACATCTGGTGCTGGCTACCCCTCCTCCAACACACACACATTCATTTTCATTCCTCTATATTCATTCATGCTCTCTTCTTCTCCCCTTCTTCTCTTCTTCCTCTCTTCCTTTCATGGCCCTTCATACCACCTTCCATCACTCTTCCTCTCCTTTTCTCCCTCTCTCCATATCTCCTTCTTTTGCTCCCTCACTATAAAGAACTGTATTATCAAGTGGTCCTATGATAACTCCCAATTTAGTAAAAATAGTCAAGTCAACAAAGAATAAAATGAACCAAAGCATGGGTATACCATGTGATAAATGGTTGAGTTGAGTGATTTTTACAGAATTTACCCATGCATGTTTAGAAGCAAAATTTAGCTTATTTTTAAATTACTACTGTTGCCTAAATTGCTTTAATAATGCAAGCAAATTTGCGGCATTGTTTTTCTTTCGATTTTATCGTTGTTTATGAATTCTTGAATCATTAAGATGTAATTCATATGAAGTTTTTTTAAAAAAATACTGAAGTCAATATGCAATTTTGCTAAAATAGTGTGTGTCCTCTTTTATAGTCCTCCAACTAATATCAATTGATTGTTACAATCTAATATAAAAGAAAATTACATACAGAATATATAGTTAATATAGAAGGCTTAAAACAAAACTTTAAGAAGAAAGTAACTCAAGGAAATGCACAGGTTATTTCCATTATTTTTACAGTGCTTACTGTGACTCTCTTCCAAAGAGAAAGACAAATACAAATGTAAAGAGGACAAAACATTGAACATCTTCTGGTTTTTTTTGTAAATTTGCCACAATTGTATTCTACTGAAGTAAAAGAATTCTAGAAAGTACATAAAGGGGGAAAAGTATGCATAACACATGGAAAGAACCAAAGCTGTAACACAACAAGTAATTATGATTATGTGTATATTGATACAATGTCACAGTGTTACAGAAAAAAGCAAAGTACATACTCTTTCTAGAAAGAGGAAATATGTGTCTTAAATGTCTTCATATTTTACTTTGGTCAGAAATAGTAAAAGTTGGCAAAACTGCCCACTAAATCTTTGTATTTAGATCCTAAACTTATGGAGCATGTCAAATCTCTGCACATTTTCCAGCAAAACACTACAAAGGGACAAATTAAAATTATTTTTCTTTTCTTCTTGTTACTTTTAATTCTCATTTGAAAAGATCAGTTCCTATGTGTCTTGAGCTTCCTGAGGTATCACTAAAAAATTGATGCTAAGACCCAAATTGGCTTACTATGTAGCAAGAATTTTTATTCTGTTTTAATATTCTTGATTGATTCTTCTCTTACATATATTAGACATTTATCTCTCAAACATGGACTTCAAACAATTCAAAGTTTTATCAGTAATTTTAATTTTATAATGTTCCATTCAGTAGTGATAACATCAACATATGAAAAAGGCTTTAAGCTTCCTTCACACCATGTATTTCCTGAAAACCGGTATCTGTTGTTAGTGAATTTTGTTTTATAATTTTGTATTTGCGTTCCTAAAATCAGTTAATGGGTGTCACTTGTTTTTAATTGTTTGTGTTGTGGCTTTTTATTCCTTTACACTCTTTTCTATTTTTCTGTCTTAATGGTTTGTTTCAGATTGGTGTATTTGGGAACTAGATAGTCATCACTGTAAAAACTCTGTTACTGAAAGTGTATTTCAAGAATTAATAGTAAATAGAACTTTAATTAAAGTGCATGAGTTTAATATATTGGCAGATTTATTGTATTTGTTACTCTAGTTTATAATAGAAAACCTATAAGGGGAAAATTAACTCTAATATTCACCTAGACATGATTGTATTTTTGTCAGTATAATGATATGCATTTTACTACTTCAGAGTTTTTTTTTTTTTTGGCTTTTGTCCTTGTTATCTATGATAGTCTGAGTATATAACATATCTGATAACTGAATTACAACTTGGATAATAATTATACAAAAGCCAATTTAGTTCAGTTTGCTTTGGTAATCAAAGTATAAAGTATTAGAGATGGTAAGATGAAACTATGAAAGAAAAACAGCTGGTTTTCCCCATTTGTTTGTGTAAATGAGGATAAAATCATTGTGTTCAGTGAGGTACAAATAGTAGTAGCAAGGAGGGAATTTATACTTTCTGTAAATGAATAGTTGGAGCTATTTAAAATGTACAGAATGCATAAATGATAGAAGGACACGGTAGATGAGAATAAAATAATTTAAAATTACTTTGAACAGTAATTTTTTTTGAACAAGAAATTGTTGCTGGAATTTTTACTGGTCCTGAAATGCTATTAGTACTTGTTTATAAAACTTTCTATATATTGTGTCTCTCATATAATACTGCAAATTTCACATATTTTCACATAGCTTCATAGTGACTTGAATTAAAAGATAACGTTTCATATATTTAAGAAATGTAGGCTTCTACATCCTTGACTAGCTTTACCATTGTTTTACAGAAAAGTTTGTTACTTCATTGTGCCCAAGAATCTTCCAAGAACTTATTTAAAATGTAGATGTGTAACATTTCCCCTGAGATTCTGATTCTAGGACTCAGAAATGTGCGCTTAAAGTAAATGCCTCTGATAGTGATTCATATGAGTTAGCATCTTAATGAGTTGCAGGTTATCAAAAGTAGAAATCGCTCACTCTCCTATTTATACATTAGCTTCTGTTCCACTATTAATTCCGTATTTGCTGCTTGTAAAATGTTAGGAAGCATTAAGGATATTTTATTCATACAATGTATAAACACTTAAAATAATATTAAAGATAATACAGCAGATGTTTGGAGGGACAAGACCTACTCAGTTTCTTTTTCTTTTTTTTATTTAGAGGAAAAAAAGAAAACAGAAAAAGGGTAAAAATAATACAGAATTTAAAAAAATAACAGTAAGAAATCACTAGTTGATAAATTACATATTGTTTTCTTAGTGGTTGTTCAAGTTACAAAATTAAAGCATAAAAAGTAGACAATTAAACAATCACATTACAAACTATTCTGTTTGATAAATTAACAAAAATTTAATAGTATGGTTATCTATCTTGCACACTTAAACATACATATATATGGTATACAGTTATATCCTTTAGATCACTTCCTTTCCCTTTCATTATTACAATATCTATTATACATTTTGGATCTTATTATTCTTTGTTTTTTATTATTTTTATACTAGAGAGATGATTCTGATATACATTCTTCTGCTTTGATCATATGTATTATTTTTGTGTAAAACAAGTCACTAACATCATTTTTTTTCTTCCATGTATACGTAAAACCTTTTTCTGCTTGACTTTAGAGCAACCGTCTAAACCTGAAGTTGTAAACAAAGCACTATTTCTCGAAACAGAGCAACTAAAAAAGGTGAGAACTTATTTCAGTTAACTGCTTTTACTTAGCCTAATGTTTAGTGCCTTTTCCTGCTGTGGATAGCAGAACAAATGAAATGGACTATGTTCTTGTGGAGGTGACAGTGTTAGAGCTGCCAATCAGAAGGTATGCAGAAGGCATGGGAGGCAGGGGGAATAATTTGTCTAATGTCCTTTGTGGCCATGGGACATGAGTAAAGCCATGGTCATTTCTGAGAGGAGGAGTCTTATTTATTTAATGAAGTCAATCAAAAATGAGTTTTAAGAAAAAGTTAGAAAATGCTCTTCAACAATATTTTTAAAAATGAGATGTGAGGGCCAGGGATTTAGCTCAGTGGCTCAAGTGCTTACCAAGGAAGCACTTGATCACCAGTGCTTCTACTCAATCACCAGTACAAAAAACAAAAAAGAGAGCAAGAGAGAGCAATGTGAGAGAAAATGTCATGTCTGGGGGATAGATAAATAAATAAATAGAATAGATAAATTTAAATAAAATATTATAAAATAAATTTTCCTTCATCTGTGTTGGGTAAGGAAGATCAAGTCCTTTGAATCAGATGAAATTTTACTGAATAATATTATTTGGTAAACATGCAATATTGAACTTGAAGAAAGAGGTGGGCATTGTCGAGCATGGTAAGTGTTTATAGTCTGAATTATTTATGGTATGAAACTGGAGAGGCAACCTCACTTTCACGCTGAGTGTTGCATATGAAGATGCATGAACCACAGTAAAAGTCATTGTTAATGTAATTACATTATGTTCTTTGGTTAATGTTAACAAATTTAGTATTGCCTTGTTTGTTTGTTTGTTTGTTTGTTTTAAAGAGTAGGAAAATTTATTGCTGAATAGGAATGGATAGAGAGGAATAGAAATAGATCCTGAGAGACAAGAGGAGTTCTGAATGGGTTGCTCAGTAATGCCTTTAAGTGAATGTGCTTTTGTTAATGGTGATGGATCTACCATATATTTAAAGTTGGCAAAATTATTTTTGTATTTTTTGTACAAGAGAATATGTATCCTGTTCCTAGTTAGCATTGGAAAATAAATGAGACAGAGCACTCTATTTGTCCTGAGTATTCTGGGGCTTCCAGAGTGACAACCTCTGACTGAAACAAGGAAATATTATTTCTTTTGTTTTGCAGTTGGGTGACTGCATTTCAAAAGACAGTTACCCTGTTGGCAACATCACATGGTACAGGAATGGGAAACTGCTGCAGCCCCTTGAAGGAGGTAGGTATGAGATGGGCAATAAACTCAGATGACTGTTTTGTTTTTCTCTTCTCTAGGGATTCTTTAGAATGTCCAAGATCTAAACATGTAGTCCCCTTTTTGTTATTGATTCTATGTTTTTGTACTTTAAATAGCCACTAAATCATTAAGCGATTTTTTAAAATTAGCATTTTAGCTCTTGTGCAAAGAATCAAGAGCAGAGAAATTACTTCTATATATGGTGTGTTCTAGAAGTTAAAGAAAATGAGTGGGAGAAAGCTTTCCATGATTCTGTTTTTGTGTAAGTCTCTGATTCATGGTTTTAAGAAGACATAATACTTTGCTGCATGTCAATTTTCTCTCCTGTTAAATATAATTAGATGGACAAAATCACTTCTAAAAGGTGTTACGATATTCAGTTAAGGATTGCACTTTTTCAGAGTCTTACCATTACTGATCTTGTTTTGTTTTTTCCTTTAGTGGTGGTCATAAATTTTAAAAAGGAAGTGGATCCAGTTACTCAGCTATACACCATGACATCATCCTTGGACTATAAGACAACCAAGGCTGATATACAAACGCCGTTTACCTGCTCTGTGACATATTATGGAACATCTGGCCAGAAAACACTTCATTCAGAACAAGCAGTCTTTGATATTTACTGTAAGTAACTCTATTACAATTATGTAATTTTAGTGTATTAGAAATAACATTAGAATACTATTAATCTTTGAGACCCAATCCACTTAATTTTCGGATTTTCCTTCTAGCATTCTCCCATATCCACAGTATCCAAATAAAATCTTCTTCCTTGGAAGTCCTACAGAATAATTCTTACTCCTAAGAGCTTTCACTTTTTACTATATTATTTATGAGCAGCTTCTCTTCTGTATTCTGTTACAGGCTAAGTTCCTTTAAAATACAATCTGTAACTTGGTCAGTTACTTCTGGTAGTCCTCAGCCTGAGCACACTCCCATCAATTCTGTAGAAACTCAAAATGCCTTCTGACTATTTTCTGAATGAATGATAAATGCAATCTTATGGTTGACTAGCTTTCCAAGTATAGAATTAGTATAGTGCTTTAATTAAGAAGTTTATTATCGTAATGAGATCAGTTGCTTAAATTTAGAATAGGATATTATGTCTTAAAACCTTTTGGTCAACT